>DWCF01000731.1:0-39526 GCA_018230265.1 Delias oraia | reverse complement strand
CTTTTTAACTTATTAACTTTTTAAATTTTCAGGCCGGCGAAAAGCAATCCTATAAAGCGACAATGCCAATCCTTAAATCATACCCGCGGGTGTCTGTTGATGTGAAATGGGAACTAAAGAGCGAAGAAGGTCAGGATGTGGCTTGCATTCTAATACCAGCCCATATTAAATAGGAATATCACATATTAATCTGTTAACGTCTGTTAGGATTTTTATTATATAATTGTTTGTTTAACTTTTGAATTTAATGAAAATTATAAGTCTACAGGTTCTGTATTTAAATCCTCTATAAATGGTCCCCAACACAATTGCCACGGCTCAACAGGTTGTGTGATCATTAAATGTTAATAATATTTATTTCTATGGGCTTCAGATGAAAAAAATGTTGCATAATATTATCTTCTCTAATTCTAATCATAAATACAGTTCAACTTTAAAATCAGTGTAAACAGTTTTAGAGTGATAACTCAGGTTACTAAAAACTTAAAAATATTTTATATTGATAGTAGAAAAAAACTAAGATTTTTTAATTTATTAATAACAATTGTAAAAAATCAGCAAGAAGTTTTACTCGCAAAAGTCTTGCCACATCCCAAAGGTACATATAGTGTAAGATTAAAATAAATATTCATAATTATTTATGGTTTCATTTATTTAAAAATATTTATACCAAAAACGCTTTTTTTTTACAAAAATACTATAAAAATCAACCTTTACTTATATATAAAGCATGTATAGATAAATTAACATGCCTATATAAAATCTACGTATGTCTATTTATGATTTTCATGAATAAAATATTTTTTTTATAGAAAAAAGCCTTTTATTTCAAATCATTCACAGAGCCTTTACATTTACCACACATCTTTTCCTTTTTAACAAAACATAAATTAAACTCATTCTTAAATATTTTTCTATACATAGATTCTTTTAATGGTGTTTCACAAATTTTCATACATTCATTGGCATACATAATATAAACTTGTTTAATATTAAGATTTGGATATAAATATTGTCGCTTACGTGAGAATTGCTTAACTGGTTTTGAATCAACTGTTTCTAATGACATAATATGTTTTCTAATACTATCTTTCGCTGCTTCTGGTAAGGAATGACAACTGGAGAAACCCCTACCATCCTGTTTTGGTAAATTTACATCAGATTTATTTAAATGCACATTGTAAATTGGTTTTTGAGATATTGCTAAAGTTCCTAAATAAAAATTCTTACACACTACAAACTTAGTGCCCCTAACTATGAAGAAATACTTGAACATGTAGTTTCTTTTGCCACCACAAGGCTTTTCTCTGGCTTTTATTAAATGTCTTTCTGTTGTATTTAGTATAAAAAACTTTTTCTCGTTAGTACTTAAGGAATAAAATGATTCAAATAAAAGTTTTCTGTCATCATCATTGATATGTTTCATACATTTGTAACGACAGGAATTGAGGCAGTCTTTTTTGTTTTGAATTTGTTTTTCTGGTACAAGCTTTCCCCTTCTATTGATGTATGCCTTGCCTCTTTGACATCTCTCCTTACGAATATTATTCTGCCATTGGCTAGGCTCTGGTATATGGCACTTTTGACGTACCTTCCTTGGCTTATTCAGATTAGTTTGAATTTCAGTGTGAGACCTGAAAAATAACAAACATACAATTCATTATGTTTTCTTATGTTTATTTTGATGTTTTACATTAGCGGTAAAATAGTTAGTGGTACACATTATCAGTAGTCTAAACTTAATTCAAAGCTGCTAGTTCCCTAAACTACAGTGAAACTTACCCATTTTCTTCTTGAATGTGGACACTGTTGTCTAGTTTTGTTAGAACACAATTCTGTTTCAATACTTCATTAATCTGATTACAGAACTGATGAGGTACAGTTGTGCCTAAACTTTGACACAATGGTTGCGGTAAAATAACATGAGACGTTATCTGCCGACATTCATTTTGTACTGGTGCTTGAATAGTCTGCAAGTACACTTGCTGATAGGACATAACTGTTTGACTATGAAGGACATTAAGATTTATAGATTCATTTACAATATCCTGGTTTGGTAGAGACGAATGGATTGAAACCGTGGGCTGATAGACCTGAACAATATGAGGCAAACCCTCCGACGATTGGAGGCGATCCATAGTTACTAATAATACGAATTTATATTATTATTATAATAAAAAATCTTTAAAAGAGTTGTGCACTATACTAGAAAATATCTAACACATTATTAAATGTTATTTTCTCTGGATGCTTAAATCTAAAACTGATTATTTCTCGTTTTATTAATATTTGTAAATATTGAACTGTTTTATGTTTACTATATTCTACAATACACGGAATGTCAAGTCAGCCTGTTATATTAACAATGAATTTAAAGTTTAACAAATTGAATTGTCATTCTAAAGTAGTGATGCCCAAAACCGATCTTTTACCGGTAATTACACATTCCCAATTATTTCGTAAATGGCACAACAATTAATTATAAGTATTTTTATTAATAATTAAAAAAATCTATGAATTCTGTTGTATAAAAAATATTTGTAATAAAAAAATATTGTTTTTAAATTTTAATATAATTATTATGAAGCGATTCTTTTATAATCGAATATAAATGTAGATAAATAATATTAATATATAACAAAATTAGATGTTTAAAATTGTTATATTTTTATTAAGTCATATTTATATTAATCTATCACAGCACAATAGTTCTTATAACATATAAAGTAAATCTATATAATATATAGAAAAATACATTTTTTTATTTAAAAAGCAGTCACAATTTTCCTTCATTAGTCATAAAATACGTGACAGTAACACTATAACATTTTTGGCTTGTTCTCAAACTTAGCTTCTAAGAAATGATACACGTAGTCATACACGACCAACATTATTGCACCACCTGGGCCCAATCGCAAAACTTTCGGTAACAGTCCTTTGTAGAGGGCACGGAAACTGAAATAAAAAGAAAATTAAATTATAATTATCTTTCAAAATCAATCCTGCCGAAACCGATCATCTTTAATTCTCGTCTGATAGGAATGTGCAATGTGAATCTTCATGCATAAACATGTTTCTGTAGATACATAATTATAGACCGCATACCCACAGGCAAATTCAGCGTACAATTTTAGAATCGCGTTACAAAATTATCAACATATTTACGTACATTTGAGTAAGAATACCTGGATAGAGTTCAATCTTGGATTTTATATTTATAAATTGTTCACAACTTTATTATAATGGTAATAATAATATAAATATTGCTACTCTGACCTGGCAAACATTAATTAGGCATATTAATAATGAAGTAATGTCGTGGACAATTTTATAGGCATTATCAAGATCTACAACTTTTCTCTACAACTAAATCAGTTATGTATCTCTCATCGTTAAGTCAGCATTCGTAAGAAATATTATTATTTGACCGTTTATTCTTTAACTAACTTTGCAAATTAGACTACACCAAAAATATTTTTTTAACGTAGGTTTCTATAATTGGTAAAAGAATTTTCAAAATCAAGATTACCTACCGCCTACAACGTCACAGACGTTTATTTAAATAATTAATATTGCTATAATTATTGATGTTGCCGAACTGTTTATGAAAAACACTCCACTAATTTTTTTATACAAGATATCGAAAATACACAATTTTTCGAAAAAAAAAAACACATCGCGCCATTAGTTGCGTTGCCGCCAAAAACATATCTATAGTTCAGTCGCTAAGGTCAAAGATAATATAGAACTTGTATAGATTAATAACTACAATAGATGACATATTGTATGACTATTTTTAGACCATAGATACATCACAGGTCATGTTATTTATATAGATCATACGTTAGTTACAATAATAGATATTTCATTCAACTTTTAATCGAAAAAATTACGATCATACTAATTTTATTAAAATATAGGTAAATTTTCGCCTAGATAGCTTTTTATAATAACACAGAGGCAGACAGGATGCTTATCTAGGATAAACGCTCTTCCTACAATGGATATTCCCTGCTCTTATAAGATTGAAGATTATATAAATGTCAAAGTTGCGTGGTCTAGTGTTGTTCCAGCTCTGCATAAATAAATCAATTGTAAAAACCAAATTGATTTCTTACTTCTTCTCTACAAGCAAAACATCATTTTAGGAAGTTATTGTAATTATTTTGAAAAATTTAACTTCAATAAGCTGATGTAAACAATCATTAGATTGAAAAAAAGTACTCGATTTTGACTTTGTATTCCATGGGTGCGGGTGCATTGCTGGCATTTTAGGAATAGGTACGCTGTTTTTAAAATACCTAATTTGTATTGGTTTGCTTCTGCTGCAGCTGATTCCACAGAAAGGTGGGGCTAACAGAATATCAACATGAAACAGTAGTTGTAATGTTTTACGAGTGAGGATGAAATGAGTAAATTAAACTCCTCAATCGACCTAGTCAGGTAACACAAGCAAAGCGCGGATCGTGACGTGGTTGTCCCTTGGCGGCTGTAATATCTGACCATAGAGAAGACCCCTCTTTTGCCCATTATACCTACTATAAAATAAAATAAAAGGTTTTATCGGGATGAAAAACATATCTTTTAGGTATATACTTCCATGTAAAATGGATTTCTTAAGACTCTGCGATGATTGTGATATATTAAAATATCCAATCGATAATCAATGTATTTTAGGTAAAGGTGAACGGTATTTCAGTAACAAACATTTGGACATGTTCCAGAGAGGGCATTGCTACAATGACACAATGTTACCCACAACGGAACCATTTTAATGATCATACATTGTGAACAGTTAATGAAGTCTCTCTTACAACCAAGACAGAAGACTTAGAAGCCCTTAAAAATGCCACTGGAGCGGCGTAAAAAGGCAACAAATCCAATGCGCGGACTATGGAGCGAATCGTAAAAAGCTTTTACGCCACGTAAGCAGCATTTTTAAGGGCTTCGATATCCTTACTCACTCAGCGAAACACAGTAGAGGTACCGTTTCAAGTACAGAGACTATTTCACGCTGTTTATTCTGTGAGCGGTGTCAGTGTATCACTCCGGACGTGCTGGCCCAATTAGTGCGTTAGCAAATGCTTCAGAATGGCTCACCCACGAGTGAAACATATCTGATTTACAAACCAAAATAGATAGGACATTGGCTATATTAATATTATGTATAAGATACATAACTGCTCTCTTGGTTATCAGAAGTCAGTATATAAGCGATAAAATAAGATAAGACGAGAGAAAACAAATAAAGCTTTATTCAGTGGAATACAGTTAATATAGAATTTTATAATGTAATATTTACATTTTTTCTATACTAATAAAAGTGGAAAAATTTGATTGTTTATTTGATAATGAATAGGCTCAAAGTCTATGTGACACTTAAAAAATCTTTCACAGTCGGAAGGTGCCTTCATAGAGCGTACCCCTTAAAGGCCACCAACACAACCGCAACCCCGTTGGGGTTAAGGGTGTTTGTGTTTTTTATGGTATAGCGGACAACGGAGCAGGTGCGTCTTCTATATGCCGATCATGTAATACCGCGGTACGGTCCACGCATTGGTTGTGTAGCCGGCTTTTTGCGCCATTTAAGCGGCATTTTGAAGAGCCTCCCACACAGCGAAACACAGCAGGAGAACCGCTTCAAATACTAACGTTGATTATTCTGGTTATGATTATAACTTAATTAATATAATAATAATGTTAAAATAAATTAGATACAGTGACGTGTTATTTTTTGATCATCAATAAATGATTGTTTTGTAATAATACCAGTAGAAAAATAATACGAAAAATAATAACTGGCTCTCTTTATGGTCGGTTATCACTCACCCTTCTTCCTTATATACGAGCAAAATTGCACCGGTTGTGGAACTGTATTTGATCACTCCAGAAACGGGTTGTGGGCCTTGGATACGACTCTTCGCGACATCAAACGGTATGTTCACACACGAGCCCAATACGCCAGATGTGAAGCCGATGAGAACCTTACGCCCGAACTCCATTAGAAGGTCCTGGAATTTTAAAAGTTTACTAAATCATACTGAAACGTTGTATTGCCAAAGTTATGGAAAAAATCTATTAAAAACAGTGGTAAAAGGTTAAAAACTTGGTGTGTTTTTTACAATTATGAATCCAAAAAATGATACAGATAACATTAATTTGGACCCTTAATAAGAGGTAAGTATAATAAATATTCTTCTTATTGTTTTGCTTCTGTGAATAGCAATCACAATTTCGCCAGTGTCAGTAATTATAGATGTTGACATATTTCTAGACCTAGATGATGTACACACAAAATGTCATAATAAATCGGTTGATTCGTTTCGGAGGAGTTTGGCAACAAACACCTTCACAATGGTTTCGATATTATAAAATGTCGCTTAAGTGGCGTAAAATGCCGGCAACACAACCAATGCGCAGACTGTGGTGCGGTTGTCCATGGTTGGCGGTGTTTTCTTACCATATAGGAGACCCATTTGCTCTGTTGTCCGCCATTAGAGCAAAAAATAATAATCAAACAACAGTATTTCTTAGAGAAAAAAATATTAACTTGATGTACCTATATAAAAAAGTTCACAAATTTTAACTAACATCAACTTTTATAATTTGTAAGTTAAACCAACGTTTTCCGGATCAGCTTGATTAAACTAAAAAAAACATTTTTTTGTTAATTTTTAGGCCATTTTGAGGTTGGTTGACTTTTTTCCAAGACGTATTATATTTATATTTTCGTTTTTTATATATTCATAAAATTATATATTTTATATTATATATAATTATATATGTTATGATAAAAAATAATATTCTATACGTAATGATTAGAAGGTACATATTACGTAAGTATTACAACCATACTCTATTGTCTTTCAATGGAATAGATTCGTTGTTAAGGATAAATCTAAGAATAAAGGACGACTACTACATATGAAACCTAAGGCCTTGTGGTAGATGAATAATCAGTTTACAATGTTATGACTTTTTATGGATATAGAACTTTATATTTGAATTTTTTATTGCACAGCTGAAAAAGCGGCTATCCTCTATGGTATGAGACCGCTCATGGACAATTGCAGGTAATTTAGTCGCGATTCACGTGAATCCCGACCGGAACGCCCTGTTACGTGCGAAATGTCGACCTCCAACCACGAGTTAGAACTGCCGACCATAGCCCAATAGATGAATTCTACTTCGCCAGCGTCGAAGTAAGTAAGGATATCGAAGGCCCATAAGATGCCGCTTAAGTGGCTTAAAAACCGGCTACACAAAGTGGGGTGTGGTTGTCCATGGGCGGCACTTTTCTCTTAGCATAAAGAATACTTACTTATTTCGCTGTCCACCTCCACTATACAAAAAAAAATTAAATAACATAACTATTTTCATAAATGTGATATGCGTTTCGATAAGAAATTTAAAATAAACATAGAAACCGAGTCAACAATAACAAATAAGATATATTTATATCTTTGTAAAAACACTTGAAACTTAAATAATATCTTCTGTCATACTTTTACTCAATATTGAATTTATCAAGATAAAAGTTGTTTATTCCAATTTACGGGTACATATAATAAAATACGTTTTTTTAAAACTGGGTGCGAACCCGGCACCTCAGGCTTCACGGTTGCCTACAAGCTACCTATTATTTTTCCCTACATACTGAGTTACGTTAGTAAAATTCCATTACAACGTTGGTACGTTATAATTAAAGTGCCTGCATTTATACACTATACTACGCTTGTCTATTACGCAAATCGCCCTACATTTTCAATATGGCAAGTGGAGTATTTTGTACATACGATTCCGTTTTCCTTGAACGCAACATGTTTTAGCGCGAATTGTAGCGTTTGTCCATGGGCGGCAATGTTTCTCTTGACTTATAGGAGGCCCAACTGCTCCGTTGTTCGCTATACTATAAAAAGTGATTTTTAAACAAAATACAACTCCGAGAAAAGCAGATTTACGACTTTATCATCTATTATTGTCTACTTTGTCAAATTTGAGTTGATAACTTTAACAGATCATGGTCAAAAATACGTTATTTTCAACCTTATCTTGGTGCTTAAGCGACGTAGAAAGTCGGCAACACAAAAAGTGAGCGGCAATCTGGTGACGAGTTTTTTTCCATTAACCCATAATCAAACAAACTTACACCCACTATAAAAATACGTTTACAACCACTATACAATTGGGAGAATTCCCAATTATTTTTATTTATGAAAACGGAGGCAAAAGAGCAAGAGACTCACGTATGAAAAGCGGACCGTCCATGGCCAAGTCCCAGCAAGTGCTGGGACGTTTGTGCGTTCCCCGTCTTGTAGGTCCCAAGTCCCGATTTCAAGGCGATTTCATTGTAATTTGATAGTTTTTTTGGCCGCGGGTGCGTTGCCGTTCAATTACCTGGTGCTCTGGTAAGTATCCCTTCACACTGTGATAGAATCCAAAGTAGACCATATTGAAGACACCATTCCTCGCGATCGTTGCCGTTAACCCCTTGTTCAGACCTCTGAAGCCGAGTCCACTCTCCCGAACTATCTCCCTGGTCACAGTCCAAGTGCTTGGCACTTGTGTGGCCAACTGCTTATTCGACTGTAGGGTCACTTTGACCACTTCAAATGGGTTAACCAGAACTGCTTCAGTAATACCTGCTCCGAGGCCAGCTAGTGCAAATGTCTGTTGGTAAATGAATGTTAAGTTATAATATTACCTTATAAGTATAGCCCATAAAAAAGGCGAAGATAACGACGTATTAATGTAGAGTTCCCGAACTGCTTTCTTACTTTCAAGCTTTATTAGGTTGATCACTATGAAACAATACGTGAAAACCCTTTTTTATACAGTTAAAAGGGCGCCTAAAGGTTAAGGTTGTTTCAAATTTATATTTTCTTTAAAATTTCAGTAAATTTTAATACGCCAAGCGAAGCCACTAAGAAGCCTTAAGAAATTATGTTAAAGTAGTTTTGTATCCGACCATATTAGGGGTCAACGAAATAAAAATAGTACCAAATATGTAATTTTGATGTAATTCTGTTTGATTAATTGATATGTGTTTAATCACCATTATATGCTTTCCGAAATATTTTTTTGTTTCGAACCTAGAACATTGCAACAACCTTGAAACATTAATCCGTAAAAATAACATATGAAGTATGCTACGAAAAATCATCTCATAATCGATTTTGAATTGAAGTTAGTCATCGTTATATTTTCTCATACAATGAAAATGGAACAATAAAATTTTGCTTGAAAGTGAAAAACTTACAACGGGCGTTGGAGTCGGCGAGCCAAACATGAAAAACTGTTTATACTGTTCAAAAGTAAGAAACTTCACTGCACGTTTTGGGGTCTCTGCTAGAATAGGCGGTACTATTCCTTTCCAAAATGATAATAGCCCTTCATGCCGATGCATCTTTTTCATACAATCAATTATCCCTCTGTAATAATGTGGATCCGAATGATGTAGTTTTGATTTCGTTGATTGTAATTGCAATCTTGTTTTTACGAGATCCAAAGGGTGCATTATACACACTTCTACAAATCCAGCACTGCCTCCAGCACCAACTTGCATTGCTGCTTGCTTCAACAGCTTTTCTATATCAGGCATTTTTATTTAGTTTAATAAAATTAAATACATCCACTTCACGGTAGTAATGAAACTAAATATAACTTAGCGCGTTAACAAAGATCACGAAACTAAAACATATAATTTATTGTATTTGAATCGTCAAAATATAGCCGCGCACTGTCACCAGCAGAATAATACTTGCTGTAAGTTTTCATTAAACGAATGATGAAACTCGTAATCTGTGGACTAAAAGAATAAATATATCACAGAATACTCAGCGTGAAACGGTAGTTGAAACTAGGGATGTAACGGAGGTATTTTTATCGGTATTGAAGGCGGAGTAGGAGACTTTAAATATGTTTTATCAAAGTCGGAGACTGATTCAGAGGCAGGGTTAGATGTTGTGGCGTGAGAGAGAATTTTTATTTAAATACAAATTAAACATTATTTAAATCAAAAGTTCAAATCTTTTCCATTTTAATTTTTAATTATAAAATAAAACACAAACGATTAAAAAATATATTTATATTCAGTGGCATGGATAGACTTCAAATGGCTTTTTAACGACGTTGTCGTATGTCTCTTTCTTGAATACGTCTTGATATAAAGTTTACATTTTGCCGAATCTGAATTAACTTAAATGAAGTGAATCCAAATACAGCTTAACTTAGGTTTCATTATCCAAAACAAAAACCAATCACCTCTATTATATAAAATGTCGCGAAAATCTATAATTTATAAACGTCTCGTGTGTTTAAAAAAATTTACAACAAGTGAAAATATATATATCTGTTGATAGAGTGCATGACGTTGTGTTAGTCAAGGAATTGTTGGTTGCGACATATTGTATGACTATTCGTAACGCCGACGCAGGCCGCCATTGCCTCTATTTTATCCTTCGATCGCCGATTGAAACAGTCGATTTATAAGTATCGGAGTTAAGTCAGAAGCGAAGGTGTAATAATAATCGAAAGTTCCAACTTAACAGAACTGGAGTCAAACTGCTGTGTTTCGCTGAGTAAGTGAGGATATGGGAGGCTCTTAAAAATTTAAGCTGCATAAAAAGCTGGAAAAACAACCAATACGTGGACTGCGGCGTGGTTATCCATGGGTGGCGGTGTTCTCTTACGATATAGGAGACCAACCTGCTCCGTTGTCCGCTATAGAAAATAAAATAAAAATATTAAAATAAGTCTTAGTAAAAATTACCGATTTTGTTACCGTAAAAGTCATTTTGCGGCAACTTTTTAATTTACGTCATCCATGACAGCGGCGCAAATATTATAGTTGGAATTGTCATTATTGAAATCAAAGTTGTTTTTTTTTAGAAATGTCGAATGTTTATTGAGTGTTTATTACTTATTTTAATAAAATATCACCTATAAAATATGAAGTAAAATTAATAAGTCTATCTAAATATTTATTAAAATCTTCTTTAAATTTCAATAAAGTAGTTTCGCGTACAACACATGTTTGCAATTTTGTTATTGTTTGAACTATGAACGTCCATACAAAATGGCAGTAAATAGGACAGAATTTATTTTGCACATTAGCTGATGTGAAATGTAATTGTAATAGTGAGGTCTGGAGTCTTGTGTGTGAGGACAGTGAGTCAAACGTGATTATGTATCTCTAGCCCGTAAGATGGGTTCACAGACGTTGGAGATTTTACGCCAGGGTATATGGGCATCTTTAACTGGGGGTTGGTTTTATGATCCTCATCAGAACCTATTTTGTAACACCGTACATTTATACATATGGCTGTTTCTCCTCTGCCTGCCTTTCTCAGTGTACTTGGTAAGTTATAATTAATTGTTAGATGAAGCATGCATTACGACAAATAATCAGGTCAATGTTCTCTTGACTTCTGTGCTTTGCGATTAGTCATTTTGTTTTTGACAACTAAACACAATACCAAAACTGGTTTCAGTATTGCACAAACTATCTGGAAAATGAAGTTTCCCTCCATTTCTTACTAGTTTTGTAAACATTACAAATTTAACAAATCAGATTCCCTATGTTCAAAAATAAACTATAATACAAATCTTTCTTTACAGTACTTTCCACCTGCAAGTGTTGGTTGGGCAGTTTACTGTGGTTTGGTAGCCTTACTTTTTACTGCCCTCAAATTAATAAACCATGGCCTACACCACATGTATGATACTAAAGAACTCATTGTAGTTCCTACAACAGATGAATCAGGCAATCCTACTGAAAATGCTGCGTAAGTAACCAAATTGTATGAGTTTATGAAACTTTAAATTTAATTAGCTTATTAGAACATTCCAACATTTAATTATCTGATTATTGTTTTACAAGTAAATTATTGATTGGTCCACCAAATGGTCATCCTAAGATTTGAACCTATTATTAGGTGTGTAATGGAAACATGAACAACTTAGTTAATACAATTGATTTTCTTCTGTCCAATGTACTTAAAATAGAGATAAAACTCTGTCTGTGATAATTTCAATTATGTTTATGTATTAATGAGGTCAAATATGACTCAATAGTTTTATTTTAGTTAATATATAATATGTACATTCAAAGTTAGACTTAACACAGTAGTTGTTACTTTATTATTTTTGACATTGACATCTTTTAATTTTGATGTATTATTATTTCAAATAAATGTAAACTAGCATTTATTTACTACATATTATCAGTAGTATCTTGTTATTAAACTTAAATATTGAATAGATTTTAATTGTTACAGTAGTTATTCTAGCACATTTTACTGTATTTATAATTTATTAATAATGAAAAATTATATGATACAAAATATACCACTAAAATTGTTTAATGGATAACCATTAGCATAAGCTCATATTTACTCAATTTTAAACTGTCTGTTTAATAATAATTAAATCAAAAAAGAGTATTAAAAGTAAATTGAAGCAATTTATTATAATTCTAATTAATACATATGAATATATTTTGTAGCAATATGAATAGAGTTTCATAATTATGACTAGGATTGACCTTGATCATTTTTCTAATAAATTAATCATAATGAGTCCACATGTTTTATATTCCTTTCATGCTATATGAAACTTATACTTTGCTGTCATGAGTAAATAAGTAGTTTGATGATTTAGCAGAAATATGTAGTTGCTGGTACAATTTAGAGAGCTTTTGCAATTATATTAAACATAGTATGTTTGTAGTTGTTAAATTGAATAATTTAAGCGAATGCTTTGCCTAACCCTGCTTTATTTGCACGTATTAAACATACTGACAATTGTTTAGTCTACTGCAATCCCCCAGGCCGGAGGAAGGCGTTGAAATGCAAACATTGAGTGCAGCTGCTGTCCAGCCAAGTGACAATGACTCTGTCACCTCTCTTGAAACATACCATAAGCCTAATAATAGCACTATAGGTAAGTTGTTTTAGCAACTAATACAATTTCAAAAGTTACTAGTACAGTCTAAACCTATTATAACAACCAATCAGTTATAACAACCAGATTGGAAGGTCACTTCGGTGTATCTAGTAAGTTGTATAGTAGACATACCGTCTATAACATCAAATACAGCGACATTTCGTTTACATCAACGAAACTTGCTTTAAAATTCTTTGGATAATATTTGAGCCAAGGCTAAAAAAACAGCCTAAAATGACTGATTACTCTAAGACCTGGTGTAGTCTTATAAGCCGTATTATAGACAGCTAAATATATTTTGTATTCAAGTTATATATTTCTTAGTAAAAAATTTTTTTCTGATATTCTATTGCACAAGTTCGTATACATAACTGTACTTGTGTAATATCAGATATAAGGTCGGCAAATGTACGATCCCTTCCAAGTCTCTATATCAGGTTTTGACTGTATTTGATTTATACAATTACTTTTGTTTTCTTATTTATAATTACAGAATCTGATTACAGATTTAAAAGTGGATGTTCACCGTAAAAATAGTTCAGAATCTAGTATGGAAGACAGTGCAATGTCTAGCAAACAGATGGAACCAGTTGCCACAACTAAATCGGATTTGTGTATCGCACAAACAACTAATACCGCAGGACCTTCGAAATCCCGTCCAACTAAAAGTCGATCTAAATCTGGCCATAGACGAGATTTGAGAACGAGACGTGCTCCTTGTAGAATTGATGAGATGGTCGTTGAAGAAAACAGAAATACCCGAGGTGATAACAATGCACCTGTAAACAGGGTAGATGATGGCCCATTCGCTAAAGTGAGTCGACGGTATTACGAGTGTCCACATCGGCGAGGATCCAGCAATAGGGATTTCTTCAAAGAGTGGCTGTACTTAGACGGCGAAGAAGCGGCTGTAGGTGAACCGTATCAATCTAAATTTGCTAGGCAATTAAGCTCAGATTCCCGTGACAACTCTGAGCCGTGTGTTGGACCACCATCACCGAAGAAGAGACTCGCACAGCGTCGTAAATACACCATGTTACCTGATGAAAGTTGTACCAAGTCTGCTATGGCGCTGGCGACGGCACAATCGTCGAATATGCGAAGAAACTCCAACTCAACCATGTCGACAATACAATTACCACTTCTTAATTCTACCGCGCAGCTCGTTTCGCATATGAGGCGACATTCCAACAATGCTGATACAGGATTTTTTGCTAGTGTAGAGTTAGGTGAATATATGATGGTAAAAGCCGAAGCACCTGTTGAGACTGATAAAAGCAAGGGCAAAGGTCCCGGTGTTCGGAGGATTAAAAGTGCCGCGTTAGAGATTGGCTGTCCGCCCCCCAGTGTGTCTAATTTATCGCCACATCCGAACAGCGCTGAGACTATTGGTGGTCAGGTGCTAAAAAATCCAAAGAGCGCTGTGATCCCACCTCCTAGCAAGTCGTTAACGCGAGGCCCTCACTTTAACCTATATCCCAAGAATGAAAATGTCAAAGTATGTAGTAATCCGTATTTAAGTTATGGTTCCGAAATTGTTTATCCCATAGCTGAAATATCAGATGAAATGCAGACATCCCAAAAAGAAACAGACCTAGACTCGAGTGGAGAAAGTTATAGTGATTATGAAGATGAGAAACAATTCAGAGGGTTTGATTGGGATGCTGAGCAGTCGTCTGCAATTCGCTCTAGTGATTCTGACTATGAGAACAATGGTTCGAGGTCTCCTTTATTGGATAAACCGAATGAGATACGCGTAGTACGTGCTAAGAATCAACATGAATGCAAGGGGCATGTGACCATTGGTAGATTTCAAATAGTGGAACACGATCCGGGCTGTCCTATCGACAAAAAAGTTATGAGGCTGAAGAAATCCGCCAAAGGAGAAATTCAACAAGATCGTCAAAATAATTGTGATGTTAAATACAATTCTCATTATTTTGATAAGGCTAGTGCGAGCTCGAAAGATTTACTTATAGAAAAATCTAGTTTAGAATCAAATGATGCTGATCAAGCGGCAATAAGAATAGAAGAAAAAGAACCTGTAAAAAAGAAAGTGTGGGACCACGATATTTCTAATTCTAGCAGTAGTAGTGAAGAAAGGAGAGTCGAAAATGAGTTTGATAAGAATCCGCCGGAGACTGAAGAGTCGCAACTGACCTGTGACAGTAAGAGTGCAGACGAAAGGAGTGTTTACAGTTTCGAATGGTTGTTTGAAGAGTCTGATTTTAAGCAGGTTTCTTACACGGATGATGCTTATTCCGAAGAAGTGATTTCGCAAAAATTAGCCGCGCTAGGAGAGTCTTCCTCTAATGTACCAAAAAATTTAGGTGCAATACCTAAACAGATAAAAAATTTAGCGCGTTCCCGTGCGTCTTCGCAGAAAGAGAATAAGAAAAAAGATTCGAGAAAAGAGAAAGATGAAAATCAAGGCGATGATAGAATACTAATGGACGCCGTAGAGGCTCAGGCCGCGTTGGTACAGGGATTGGAATGTTTGTTCGCCGCAACAAATGCGAACACAGTCGTGATGCCACCGCCAAATAGAGATGAGACTCGATCGCGAAGTCATCGACAAAGTATACGAAGTGAAAGGGAAGGATCCAACAAAACCAGAAAGAGATCCATAGAGGAAGTCGCACAAACATCCACAAACACCCTTCTACCCACTTCTATGCCCTTATTGGCTGCCTTTCTCAATTCAAGAGTCGATTTCATACCGTGCAGTCCTGACAGCAACACTCCACCAGCTGAAGCTCCACCTACAGAAGAAGGGCCGCGATTGAGGCCCTTAATGGATAGAAATCACAGAAATCGAGTACGTAAAATTAAACGATCCACAAGACAAAGAAATAACCCATTGCAAAGTGACGAGAAAAAAGAAAAAACATCAAACACGGAACAACCTAATTCGGGCAGCGTTCATTTTGCTAAATCGTTTGACGACACGACAGACGGTGCTATACACTGCTTTATGGACGAATACGGTAATTGGATGTCGTACAGTTTCGATAAGAATGGTTGCGGTCGAACGAAGGCACTACCGATACCACTACTTGACAAAGAAGATACACCGCGTGTTCAGGAAATTAAACCGGAAGATGATACAGAAACGCCGGAAGGTAGCTGTGGTTGCTTAGAAACAGAGGCGGGTAACGTTGAAAATGCAAAAGCGAAACGTGGTGATAGCGTTGACCACAGCTCGTCGAATCAAGGAAGCAATAATCCACTTTTATCGAGTAATAATAACGTGTCAACTATAGTACCGATCAATACAAATAATACGAATAAGAGATTCTATGTGTTTGATGGCGGAACCAATACTAATTTGGAACAGGCGAGATCTCCCGTCGCCTACGTCACAGATAGTCTGCTTGAGGAGATTGAAAATGAGAGACAGACGCGTATGGGACTGCCTAGTATGCATATAAATTTCCTAATGAGCCAGCAGCGGGCCCAACAGATGAACAACCAAATGGAGTTGCAGTATCCCAGGTTAATACAATCGTTGAACGACGAAATACAATTACACGAGAGTAATATACGTAAAATGATGGATGATATTAAAAAGAACAAACCGAAAACGAAGAGCTACTACAAGTTTAAGTTCTCGAAAGGCTTCGAGGTGAAAGTGACGATGGACCGGTTGAAGTTATTGGCGTTGTTCGATAGGAATCTTACGTTCAAAGAGACGTCTGTGTCGATAATGCTAGCGATAGCTGTTGCGGTTCTCGGCTCTATGGTACTGAACCTGGGGTTTTACAGGGATATCTACGCGTTCTGGTTCTGTTTCATAATGGCTGGCAGTCAGTACTCCTTGCTGAAAAGCGTTCAGCCGGATTCCGCATCGCCGGTTCACGGTTTTAATAAAATGGTTGTGTTTTCTCGGCCTGTGTACTTTTGCTTGTGCACGGCGATTCTTTGCGCTGTGAGTGGCCATCTCACTGACAATGATCACACGCGAAGTAAACGAAGTATTGATAGACCGTTAGCGATATACGGTTTAGAATTAAACGAACGAGACTGCCTTTATATTATTCAAGAGATTTTATCAAAGTTCCTATTATTTTTTCCGTTAGCATTTAGTTTAGGATTGTTTCCGCAAGTGAATACGTTTCTCATGTACTTATTGGAACAGATTGATATGCATGCGTTCGGTGGTAATGCTACCAGCAGTCTCAGTGCCGCTGTGTATTGTGTCGTTCGTTCTTTGGCCGCAGTCGCGACTCTATACGGCTTTGCATACAGTGGCTTGATCGAGGGAAAGAAATCACAGTATCAGAAGCACAACATCCTCATATCGATATTCTGTGGTCTGCTCGTGCCTATAGCGTATCACCTAAGTCGCAGCGCAAGTGACTATACGCTTATATGGAACTTGATAAAGAAACACCTTCTACCACCCGAGTTGTACATCGTCCATAATCCAGAATGTTCACCAGATAATGATAAGACTGAGCCAACATTGACGGAGGAGAAAAAAAATAACTCGGAAAGTAACATTTCTAAGCAGAATTCGGTGGGTAGTTCGGCATCGAAGATAAACTTTAGCTCGGAGACGAATATATCGCGGACGCATAAGCGGTCGCAGGCGTCGAGTGTTAGCTCGCTGAAGATTGATCCCAAGAGCGATACGATGAATTCGACAAACTCATTAAAGCTTGACCCGCCAACGGAGGCTGATGAAAAGGCCCGCGAAAGTAATACAATTAATTCACCGAATAAACCCGATGTGGAGAAATGCGAGGAGGATATGGAAGATCCGTTGCCGAAGAAGCTGCAGGAGACGGTGAACACGCGGTTGAAGAACGATGTGATTGTTTGCACGTTTCTTGGCATTTTGGTGTTCGGATTACACTGCACCACTGTCTTTACCACGCTGAAACCTCAGTTGAATACAGTGAGTTATTAAATTAATCTAATTTCTCTATATTATCAGCTAAACTCCGAGACATTGAAATTTTTAAATGGTTAACTGTCCTAATAAAAGACTTACAATAAATAATACTATACTAAAATGTACGTTAAATACAGTAAAGGTAATTAAATTACCTTTTTTAATATTAGTAAAACATATACATCTTTGAAAGTAAAGTTTGACTAGAAATGCCTTTGAAATAGTTTATAACTTTCGTTAAACCCTTGATATATAAGAATTTTCCGGGTCAGCTAGCACTCGGAAAACGCTGTCTTGTCATATAATTTATTAAAATATTAATAATAACAACTATGAAAATTTACGTTTGTATGTATTTTTCAAACTTAAATCATAAAAAACTTATTGGAACCAACCATAAAATTTGTATATTATTAACTGTCTCTCTGATATGCACGCAAAATGTCATCAAAATTGGTCGATTCTTTTCGGCAAAGTATAGCAACGCATACACGAGAATTATAATTAAGATATTTTTCTTTAACAATATTATTACTTATAATTGTATTTGCAGGTGCTATGGATAATTGCTGGAACCCTCGGCTGGGTGCTTCACTACCTGACGCCACAGCTCCGCAAGCAGCAGCCGTGGCTCTGCCTGGCTGGCCCCGTCTTGAAGCCCCACGAATACACCCTGTTCGAAGTCACGGAGCCGGCTAGGCTAATGATTTTTGAAAAGGTCAGTTATAGAAGAATTTCACACTTAACATTCAATTAACTATATAACGTCGCCCATGGTGAAGATGTAGACGCCCATGGCTGCTCACCATATTCTAAATAGTCTTTTTAACTTACATAATACAATATATATATATAACATTTGATTAATAATGTATTTATTTTTATTAACGTGGTCGTATCTTGGTCTTGCATTTGGGCAACACTATCCCCGAGGCACAAAGGTTTTGTTATATGTTTGTTGCCCGTGTAGCAAACATGGGCAAACACACTACATGAGTTAATTCAGTTTTAATACAAATTTATTAAATAAAATCATAATTAAATTATTAAAAAAAATACCTTAGGTATATATTTTGTTTGTTTTCAGATTTTCGTTTACCTATGCTTTCTGGAGCGAAACGTGCTTTTCCCTGCAGTGGTTATCGCCGCCATAACCCAGGATGCGCCCACCATCGCCGACAAGTATGGGGACGCTTTGGGAGCGTTCATTATCAGCGTATGCGCATTGAAGTGTGAGTTTTATTATATTATTTCTATGGAAACTAGCAAATCCGCTCACCTAGGATGAGCGGACCTCCGCCCATAGACACCCCCTAGTACTTGCAGAGCCGCGCGTTGCCGGCCTTTAAGTGATAGGTATGTTCTAAAATTCTCCGAGTCCCCGGTACTCTACTTAAGTGACACTTTTAACTTTAAGGGCCTCCGATATCCTCACTCATTCTTCGAAACACAGTACAAGTACCGTTTCCCGCTGAGTATTCTCTGAGCGCGTGGTATCACTTTGGATGAGCCGGCCCAATTAGTGCGTCGCCAAATGCTTCAGCATAGATCTCCCGCTGGTGTTGCCGGCATTTGACGCCGCTTTAGCGGTATAACTTACGCGTCTGCGATATCCTCACGCACACAGTACAAGTACTGTTTCACGCTGCTATTGTTATTTTTCAGGTCTGAGAAACGCATATTCCGACCCCGAGAGTCAATATCTGATCATCGTGTTTGCGGTGCTCCTTTTTCAACTGGACCTCGGCACTCAGAAGATATCGGAGACGTTTCTCGTGGACTATTTCATCATGGCCATCGTTTTCAACAAGGTGTATGAATTCCTGTTGAAGGTGAATAAATACATTTTTAATTAAATGATTTGTGTCAACGAACTTGTTAGAATATTTTTACCGATCGCCAAAATACCTCTAGAGAAATTTTTCCCAACCTGTATGCAGATCACCGCCGATTCGCGAGTATGTGTTTTGGGGGTCCGCGTTGTCATGTCTGGACCATAATACATATATATATACCACATACCACAATTCCCTAATCTGATTTTTTTGCTGTTAATTTTATTAAGAGGTCCGTGAAAACTATCCCTTTGAAGGAAACGGTGGCAAACGAGCAGGAGGCTCACCCAGGGCAAGCGGTTCTCCGCCCATGGACACCCCAGCCCTTGCAGAGCCACGGAGGTGTTGGCGGCCTTTAAGGAAGGTGTACGCTCTTTTCTTGAAGGTCCCCAAGTCGTATTGGTTTGGAAATATCTCTGCTGGCAGTTGATTCCACAGTGCGCGGTGGTGCGTGGCATAAAATGCCTTAAAAAACGCTCAATTGTGCAACGACAAACATCGAGATGAAAACGATGAAACTATATTCTGCCTCGATGTGCGATGGTGAAATTCAGAAGCAGATATCAATCCAAATAGCTCTTCCGAATTGGTTTACTCATACGAAGTAACACATATGGGTTTGGTGGTATTTAGTCTGTGTATAATATGTGAATATGGTTGAAACGATATGTTATCTGCCCGTGACAGGTGCAATTCGTTGTGACGTACATAGCCCCGTGGCAGATCACGTGGGGCAGTGCGTTCCACGCCTTTGCGCAGCCCTTCTCGGTGCCGCACTCGGCGATGCTGTTCCTGCAGGCCGCTCTTTCTGCGTTGTTGTCCTCGCCACTTACGCCTGCGTTGGGTAAGCATTTATGAGATGTTTCACACCATTTCGATGTTGTGTATTTTTTGTATAGCGGATAACGGAGCAGGTTGGTCCCCTATATGGATTTTACCCGTGGGAGAGCCAAGCTGAAGCATGCACAATTTGGGTCGGCTCATCCGAAGTGATACCACGGGCTCACAGAACAGTCAGTCTGAAACGGTACTCGAACTGTGTTTCGCAGAGTGAGTATCGAAGGCCCTTAAAAGTGCCGCTTAAGTGGCATAAGAATCCGGCAACACAACCAATGCGCGGTGGTGTTCTCTTACCATTTAGGAGACCCACCTGCTCCATTGTCCGCTATACTATAAAAAAAATGGAAAGAGAATACCGCCGCCCATCTTCAACCGCTCTACACTCCGCGTTTGCTGTGTTGTCTGCTTATTACGCCGCTTTAGCGGTAAATTTCACGGGCCGTATGTTCTGACTCACTCAGCGAATCACTGTAGAATCATCGTACAAGTACGCCTATCATTTCACGCTGAGTATTCCCGTATCACTTCGGACGAGCCGGTCTAATTAGTGCGTTAGCATATGCTTCAGCATGAGTCTCCCTAAATTGTCAAAGGAAAGCGTGTGATGATATTTCTCCAATAAAAATACCGCGTACTGTATGAATTAACTTTACAAGCACTGTAACTTTCCCATGTGTAGCAGACGCCCTGGTTCATTTTTTTGGACACGTTCAATATTCTGTCTACACAATCTTCAGTACTAATTTTAATATTATAAAAGTTTGATTGAATTATATTATTTGGTAATTCAGGCAGTGCAATTTTCATGACGTCATACGTGCGGCCAGTTAAGTTCTGGGAGAGAGATTACAACACGAAAAGAGTAGACCAGAGTAACACGAGACTTTCCTCTCAGCTTGAAAGGAATCTTGGCGCCGGTGAGCATTATTTCTTTATTTAAATCACAAACCTATTTTTTTATTATTATGTTCTATAATAAAACTAATCATAAAAATTGAACTGACTTGGAAATTATGAATGGCTAATATGTAAATTTGAATATTTCAGATGATAATAACCTCAATTCAATATTCTATGAGCACCTAACCCGGTCCCTACAACACTACCTTTGTGGGGATCTGATGCTTGGTCGGTGGGGCATAGTCCAACAGGGAGACTGTTTTGGTAAGAAATACACATAAAAAAATTGATTCCCCTTTCTCTATCTGAAATGAAATATTTTTATTCAACATAAATACAAAATGCAGCTTGTTGAACGTCAAAATCCAGTACCACCGGTTCCAGGCTAAGACCACTGAGCTAGAACTGGCGAAATAAACTCAGTGGGTGTAATTTTTTGCTTCCGTGAGGTACTTAGGTTATAATAAAAATTGACTCTGAGAATGCCTGATATGATATACATCATATTCCCAAGCCGTAACATCATTTACAGTCATTAACACTATATTATGCTATCTCTATATAATGATATCAATCTTTATTTCCTTCTCTAACTTTCGCATAGACAAGTATAAGTTAGGTTTCTCAGTGAGTTTGTATACATTGTAGTTTACATTTAATGATGTATTCATAAATTGAAGGTAATTAGAAGAAATACTACTTTATTTTTCTGTAAATATAATAGAACCTTTAATATAAATTGTTTATAACTACGTAAATACATGAATGTAAAAATAATATACTGTACTAATAACTGTAATAATATACTTTAAAATAAGTGAAACAACGTTTAAACCTTAACTTCAGGTGCAATGATATTATTTATTAATCATAAAATCATCAATATCAAAGACAAACTAAAGAAAAATGATAACATACTCTAAAGAGGTTTTTATATACATTTCTCTCTGAGATTGAATCTTATGCGTTATACAATGTGTTTTGATTTTCAGTACTGGCATCTGATTACCTCAACTGCCTTGTTCACATTGTGGAAATGGGAAATGGTCTGGTTTCCTTTCAACTCCGAGGTCTGGAATTTCGTGGGACCTACTGCCAGCAAAGAGAAGTTGAAGCCATCTCCGAAGGACCAGAGGAGAATAGTGGTTAGCTTATATTTTAAAGCATAAAAAAGCCTTGAAAATGTTCTGCTAAATTTATAAAAATTGCGTAATTAATAAGCGCAGAAAGAAATTCTCGTTCTATTAAACCTATCTACCTATCGAACCTATTAAATTGTTCTATGAAGAAAATTTTGTAACAAAAGAAACTAATACAGTAGAATCTCGTTTAACCCCTTAAAGTGCTATAATCCAATTTTTTCTATGATTTAGTATTTATAAACCATTATTACTTATTTTTAAATATCGATATCAGTATTTAATTTATATCCCATGCCCTCGTGGTCATATTTTGGAACAAAATAAAACGTATCGCCAAGATTTTGTATTTTATCAGTGCTGCATTCTGATTAAAACTCTGATAAAATTTGGAGTGAAACTTAATATATCTGTCTTACTCTCGCAATTACAATTTTTACTATTAACTCTATAAATAATAAAGCCTATTACAAGCATGCTAAGGTTCAGCTCTTAGGGGTATCAATTAATTTCTTCCAAAAAGTGGATATTGGTTCTCAAATACCAAGTGTTATTTTAAAATTCAGAACTTAGGAGGATATGTAAAACGTTTGCTATGTACAGCTAATGGAATTATAATAACTTGTTTGGCATACTAGATGGTGTATGTGGTGGTCGCTGGGTGTGTGGTGGTCGTGTCTTGTCTCCCGGCTCGTGGTGGACCCTGAGGTGGCTGGCGTGGCAGCTCACCACCTCGAGATACGTCTTAGAGGGCTACTCCGTCACCGATAATAGTGCTGTATCCATGTTGCAAGTGTTTGACTTCAGGAAAGTGCTGTTAACCTATTACGTAAAGGTGAATTTTATATTTACTTTCTTTTACTCGTGTACATCGCAGGCCTCGTTTAAGGCAATCCTAAACAATGTAAACTAAAAAGTAGTTTCCTAGTTCTAAGCGGGCATGACGGAGGTAGTTTTATCAGAACCGAAGGCGGTGTCGGTGGCAAGGTCAGAAGTGGAGCCATGAGAGATAATTTTTATTTAAGGACAAATAAAAAATTTAGTCAAATCTTTTTAATTTTAATTATAACACAAACAATGAAACATTTGCATATCACCAAATAAATAAGAATTAAATGAACAAAAGATTTAAAACAAATTAAATCAAATTAATTGACTCCAAAAGTAGTGTATTATTTACGAATAAAAGTTTTGAAGCTCTGTCCCCGTCCAATATATTTCTAAACGAGTCATAGGTTAGGACACCGCCAATAAAATGTTGTTCGCTCGCTACCGAGCCAGGTGGACACGACTAATATTGGCAGGCAATGGATTGACGAGGCTGGAACTTTATATTTCCATTTACTTTCCACAAATAACCACAATAACGGATAATATATAAACATAATTTTAAATCTAATCTAGCCCCGTAAACTAATACGTTATAAAAAAACCATTACAGAGTATAATTTTCTATACAATACAATCGGGGAAATTGGAAGAGTGGCTGTCATCGCCAGAGCTAAGCGAGGCGCTGAGGCCCATGACGGAGAGATCATTTGTGGACCTGGATCCGATTTTCAACGTCAATTTGGACGAGGATTACGATTTTAGAGCATGTGGAATAACTAGGTAATTTTAAAAATATAAAAAAATTAAATAAAATGGTATTGCCAATCGCCAAACTGATCTTCAAGCTGCATAAAGCCAGACTCACAGTAGTGAAGATTCAAAAGTTAATAGCAAAATTACTCTGGAATGACACCAGTACTATTTCTTTTCAATGTGTCAATTCTTTTGCATATATCTTATATATATGTTTTTTTTATTTTTACCAGCTGACCTCAGCAAGCTAGGAATAGATTGTGAAAGGTGAAATTAGGGTTGTGTGTGTTTTCAATGCTGAATCAAATTTGTACTAAAAATAAAAAAATAGAATTAACTTAACGGAGAAGTTGAGTCTCCTACATGGTAAGAAAACACAGCCGCCCATGGACAATCGCGCCACATTCCGCGCATTACTTGTGCTGCTGGCTTTATACGCCACTTAAACGGGATTTTTAAGGGGCTCCGGTATCCTCACTCAGCGAAACACAGTACAAGCACCGTTTCACGCTGAGTATTCCGTGAGCCCGTTTTATCACTTCGGACGAGCAGGCCCATTTAGTGCGTTCGCATATGCTTCAGCATAGCTCTCCTACGGCAAAACGGTTATGTTTATTACTTAAATACGTTACCGATTCCAATGCCTAAATTATATACACATGATTTCATGAAAACTTCGGTCCTTGCTTTTGGAGGAGTCTATCAAAAATCGACACAAAATTTTATATGTATATGTAATGCCTGTATTGTTATAAGCAATTTACTAGTATTATATTATAATCTTTTTATGTCGAATCAAAATTCGCTAAGTCGAAAACTCTATGACTTGTTTTTATGCATTTCCCTTGATATTCGTTTTACTCAAAATTCTACTGTATATATGTACCTCTTTTAATATTTGCTACATGGTTTAAAAAAACACTTAAGTTGTCTATGTGACATCGTGTTTTCTATATGCACGCTTAAGATTTTATAATCTAATTTATAAAATTTCTATGACATGTTAGCTAGCGTACCCCTCCGAAATGGCTTTACCGATGTTTACCAAATTTTATATGCGTATTTAGTAGGTCTAAGAATCGGCTACTATCTATTTTTGATACCCCTAAGTGATACGGGTTGTTCAGCCATTATTATTTTTTTTGGACGAACTTTATTATTTCTAATTTTATATCATTTGGCATGAAAAAAATACACACAACTCTAAATTTTCACATTTCAACTATCTACCCTCAATTGTTAATAGGGCTATTATTAATTGATAATATACGTGGCAATACAACGGGTGCCGGGGTCAGTTAGTTTTACTATAATCTTGAGCATTTTGTCGTTTCATAATTGAAAAATATAATTTCAGGAGTAGATTCATAGCGGTCTATCAGGAGTGGATAAGTCATTGTGGGGCTAGACGTGGTGCGGCTTGGAGACGCGACCCGTCGCTGCTGACCTTGTGCTTCGCGCTTAGCTTGCTGGGAAGACGGGCTCTGGCAGCCGCACAACATTTATCGGCCTCTAGGTATTTTCATATATTTTGTAGAGCTTTTTTTATATGAAGACTATTATACCTTTGCAGTTCATCTTTAAATGTCGAGCGGTCGTGGGTTGTCACTTTTTTTTAAATCACAATATTTGATTACACACAAAATAGCTACGTTATTATAATCAGCACATTCAATTTCAATAATTAGAGACGCTCCACAGAGCCCGGTTTATGAAGCTCGATGCAAATGGATTATTAGCCATTTCTTCTCACGCATAAAAAAGCACGCCATTGTGTCCGAGTGAAGAAACGTCTAGAAAAACGCTCTTTGACCGATGTCTCTATCACTTTTGACGTTTCTCGACACTCTCGAAACACTGAGACGCCGTCTTATATATAAAATCGCAAACGAGCAAGAGGCTCGCCTAGCCAGAATATGAACGAATTTCAGAACATATTTTTTTTCCTGTCCACTCCACGAGAAATGCTCCATGATAACATAGAATGACGGCGATGACCAATATTTCTTGCTATGATAGGGGTCTTAATTATTTATCTTTATTGTTTAGGAGCAGGCGCATCTCTGTTGTAAGAGATAGAAGGGATCAGCGCCGCCCATGGGCAACAGCAACATAATCCGCTATATTGTTGGCTTTTTATGCCGCTTAAACGATATATTTCAAGAGCGTTCAATATTCATACTCAACGAAATACAGTGCAAGTATCCTTTCACGCTGAGAATTCTATAATAAAACACGATTAAATGTTAAATTTTGCAGCGTGGAGTTCTTCCTATACGGTCTGCATTCGCTGTTCAAGGGCGACTTCCGAATAACGTGCGCACGCGACGAATGGGTCTTCTCTGATGTCTCTCTTCTACATTCTGTGCTGGCACCCGCCATTAGGATGGCGCTCAAGCTGCACCAGGTGAGGTATTTATATATGTGCCGTCAACGCACCCGTAGCCCTTGCCTTTCCCTTATCGTACCTTTCCCTTCTTTCCCTTAAATGCCGGCTACGCAACCGCGATCCACCAAAGGCTAAGGGTGTCCATGGGCGGAGGACAGCTTATTCTAGATATGCCTCCTGCTAGTTTGCCACCGTTTCCATTAAAAAATCGAAATATATAAAACCCGATATACGGCAAATACCTTTTTGTATATTAAGTAATATTTGACTTCTTTTATCGCGTATAAAACTTTACTGATTTAAAACGTATTTAAAAATTTCAGGATCATTTCATGTTCCCCGAAGAGTACTGCAGTAGCTCCGCCTTATACTCGGCGATTGTTACGCATTCGCAGAGGCTTGTCATATGCCACGAGGCGGCGCCGGCCTGGCGCTACAACGTGCTCAGAGGCGCTCCGCATCTATTAGCTCTGAGGTCTGTAACCCTAATTTTGTAGCTCTGTCCGTTGCTTGAAAGGTCAGCAACGCATCCTAGGCCCTGCTAGGACGAGAGGTGTCCACGATGGGTGGACCGAGCCTTCATTGCGGCTTAATAAGTGGAAAAATTATGACTTACGAAGAGGGCCGCCATGAGTATATCTATATCTTTCATCATTATCCGTACATCATAAGCGTCGCGGCTAAAAAAAATTGAATATATAAAATTCTTATAAATAAAATTAAAAAGAATATATAAATTAATTATATAAAATTGATTATAGATGTTTTAAATTTTGTTTCTGTATCCCTTAATTAATATTATTATACTTACCGTCTACCTGTAATGTATTTTTGCGTGCCGTGGAAAAATATTAAATCTGTAAATGCGCCGCGGGTTGAAAAGGTTTGGTAACCTCTGGTCTACGGTGTCAGTTTTTCCATACTAATTTCCCTTAAAGTTTGACCAGTCGATTTTATGAATGGATATTTTACTTCGATAGATTTGTGAAAATAAGATAAAATCCATGTTTTATTCTCAGACATGTAATGGACGAAGGTAATGACGACTACAAGATAATAATGCTGAACAAACGCCACCTTGGTTTTCGAGTGATCAAACTGAATCGCGAATGCGTCCGCGGCCTTTGGGCGGGACAGCAACAGGAGCTCGTGTACCTGAGGAATAGGAATCCCGAACGGGGCTCCATACAGAATGCCAAACAGGTGAAGGCTTTATTCCCTTGGCGATATTGGTATTAGTTATTTTTGAAAATATAATTCAATCAACCTCAAAATGCCATAAAAAGTAAAAATATTTTATATATTGTGCCATTTAAGCACTTCTTTATTCACAGTAAAGTACCGTTTCTCACAGAATACTCAGCGTGAAACGAAAGCTGTACTTGAAATGGTGCTTCTAATGTTTCTCGGGGAGAGTGACGATGTCGGAGGTCTTTGAAAATGCCGCTCTATAAGCTTAAATACCCGGCAACACAAGCGCGGACTGTGACGCGATTGGAAGAAGAAGACGCACCTGCTCCGTTGTCCGCTATACTATAAAAAGTGTGTATGTGAGGGTAAAATATCTGCTTTGTATTTCAGGCCCTAAGGAACATAATCAACTCGTCCTGCGACCAACCGATCGGTTATCCGATATACGTGTCTCCGCTGACGACATCGTACGCGGATACGTCGGAGCAGTTGTGTTCGCTGGTTGGTGGAGCTGTTACCGTTTCCGCTATTAAGAATAAAGTCACTGCGCTCTGGAGACGGTGAGTTTTTTATGGTAACGGTAGTAACAAGCAGAAGGCTAACATAGGATAAGCGGTTCCCCGCCCATGGACATGTCTAGGCCTTGCAGGAGCATTCCTGACCTTTATGGGATATAAATATGGGAAATATATTTTTTTCCGCACATGCACACCCCCAGCCCTCGCAGATCTGTGGGTGCGTTGCCGGTCTTTAAAATGTATGTGGGAATAGCATTTTTTCGATTTAATTAGGATTTCCAATAAACGAGCTCGTTTCGAGTTAACGAGACTCAACTGTATTTATTTCCTATTACAATTTGAACAGGTTATAAAGTTACTGTAAAAAGTTCTTATTAAATTTTGTGTCGTTACTTTTTTTCAGTATAAGACGACGTTGTGGCGAGGGGTGTTCTAGTGGCGCGGCGTGTGATGCCCCGGCCGCCGAAAGGGGTGAGGTTGATCGGCGGCCGCCTTTTAACATGCATACCGCTGCTTCCAGGGCATCGCTTGCGTCACATAGGGGAGATCTGGGTATATTTCAAGCATTTATTGTCAATTATTTATTTTCAACTTCATTGAATCTAATTCATAGTAAATCTTAGGAATCATTTTATACTATTCATCAGGAACCTAGTAGTGTTAAGCTTTTGTATTAGCTTTCCTTCTCCCCTCCTCCTCCTTCCGGCAAATGGACTGATGATCTAGAAATGCCCATGGGCCAGGTCTAAATTCAACAGGTTGATTTTTCAATAAGTATTTTAACTTATTATATTTCATTTAGGTGGCACCCGCGGCAGTCTTTCGAGTGCTGGTAAGCCGACTTCGTCTACTCTCGCGTCTTTGGCGGGTCTCCTGAGGGAACAGCATTCACATGAAAGAACTCAAGAGGAGCCTGGTACGTAATATGTTCGTAGTATGTATAGGAATTACTGTTTATCTCTATATATAATTGTCATTTAGGAGACTGGATTCATGGGTGTCTTTATTATTGAGAACGTGGGAGAGTCATACTGAAGCATGAGCTGACGCAGTTTATGGGTCGGCTCGTCCCAAGTGAAACCACGGGCTCACAGAATACTCAGAGTGAAATGGTAGTTGTACGTAAAACGGTGCTTCTACTGCATTTCGCCGAGTGGGTGAGGATTTCGAAGACCCTTAAAAATTCCGCGTAAAAATCCGGCAACACAACCGATGCGCGGACTGTAGCGCGGTTAACCATGGGTGCTGATGTTCTCTTACCATGTAGGAGGCCCACCTGCTCCGTCATATCTATTCAATAAATAAAATTTAATTAGGAAGAAATACTCAAGTTTATTTTCAAAACCTGAACTTTGTATTAAATGTCTTATCTGTTACTAGAATATAATTTTGCTTAAAATAATAATAAAAATAATAATAATAATTTTAGTAATAAAAATTTTAATCTGTTTTTACAGCGTACACGAATAACCAGGAGACCGAAGCACGCCGACGTAACGAAGAACGTATCGCGAGACGGGACAGACATTTACGTGCACGGACGCAGGTCAGTGCGGTCATTGTTTTATGGTAGCCGACAACGGAGCTGTCGGGTTTCCTGTATTGTAAGAAAACACCGCCACCCGAGGAGAATTACACCACAGTCCGCGCTTTGGTTGTGTTGCCGGTTTTTGCGGCATACATTGCTTGAGAGTAGGCGGGCGAATGTCTTAACACAGTAGCAACCATGCGAGAGTCATGCGGAAGCATAGACGTCGCGCTAATCAAACCGGCTCGTCCGTAGTAATACAGCGTGAAACAGTAAATGTATCATGCATTGAGCGAGTGAGGACGTACGGCCCGTGAAAACCTTAGAAGTGACGAAAAAATGCACCAACACCACCTAAGCGCGGTTGTCTCGCGCGGCGGTGATCTCTTACTTAATCTCCCTTGCCCTAAATATTGCTATAATTTAAAAATCTTATAAAGTAATTTGTTTTGTATGTATGTCTGTTTGTATTTTTTAAATTGTCTCTAATAATATTTTTCAGCCGGGTCACCGTACTCGAATGCGCCGCGACCGCGCCCTCCCAGCATCATTTCGTCTTCTCGCGGCCTCGGATAGCTCTCGGCTGGCGGCTGAACATCGGGATGAGAGTCATGATGACGCACAGGTACTTGGTTAGAGATCTGAAATACAAGGGGATATTGGGTGTTGGACGTTTTTGTATTATGTAGCTAAATTGACGTTTAGGCGCGTAGTTGATTTTAGTAAAACACTTTTTAGTTTTAAATCTATACAAATAAATAAAATTGAAGTATCTTTTTTTTAATTTTAATGTAGAAAGCGGTCTATCACATGTATATGAATATACATATACATAGCAAAATATATTTTTGTCTGTCTGTTCCGGCTATTCTCTAGAATGTTTGGACCTATTTGGACGGGACTTTCATTGACAGAAAGCTGAATTAAATAAAGAGTAGCTTAAGACTTTTTATACCTGTTCGACCAACTTAAGTTGAGCTCGCGTTGGTATCGTAGTTCATATTAAAAAAGGTCAGCTCATGTTGGTATCCTATCGGATGTATGCTGTTTGTGTGATATCTTAATCTTTATAACATATATAAGAACTGTAACATATAACTCAAGATCGGCTGAACTGATTTGCTGAAAATTTGTGGGGATGTTAAACATAAAAAAGACACGGCCTACTTTTTATCTGAATACAAAAATGAAGGGTAATGCTTTTTTAAGTGTATTTGTGTCATAGACGAGACGTCTGTCAACTCCACTAGTTGTAAATGAAATGACTCTGCTAAATATAAAAATATATGTACCTAGAGGGATAATAGGTAATCTGTAGAGCATAAGCTTAAGAATGAAAGCGTACAATTTTAGCTATATTGTTATAAGGAACAGAAAGATGGTAGGTTCGTAAACACTTACTGAATTTATTTATACATAATTATAATTTAGATTGTGTGTTTTGCAGAGCTCGACTGGATGGGAGTCAGGCTGGCGGGAGCAACCGCGGCGTGCTGCCAGTGCTAAAGTAAGATCTTTATCTTATATATCTTGGTCTGTGTATTGACTTTTCTGCTTTTGAAATATTTAAAATATAAAAAGCCGGCGACACAACTAAAAACGCGGATTATGGCGCGGTTGTCCATGGGCGGTGGTGTTCTTTTACCATATAGGAGACCCACCTGCTCCGTTGACCGCTATTATATAAAAAAATTCATTTCAAGAAATTTCACTCCAAAATATGGTTGAGCAGTTTTATTTACTAATATTGTTCGTTGAAACAAGTTTCAACTGGTCTTACCAGTGATCAGACTAAGTAAAGTGAGTAATTATTTTAGAGGTAATGGGATACGCTTTTACAATAGGATCTCGGAAAACGTTCAAAATCTTTCTGTAAATATATTTAAAAGAAACTGTTAAGGACCTTTGTGTGATAAAGCATACTATAGTGTTAATGATTTTATAAATGATGCCCCTACGAGGCAGTATCAGGGCTATTTTTGTTATATTTTAAGTATCTGCCGGAAGTAAATAATTGCAGCCACTGAGTTTATTTCGCCGGTTCTTCTCAGTGGGCTTAACTTGGAACCGGTGCTTGACTGATTTGGACGATCAACGAGCTGCGTTTTTGTATTTATGTTGAATAAAAATATATCATTTTGATTCCGTTGGATCGGCAGGTGACATCGAACGCGGCGCATAGCGGTGACTCATCGCTGGAGGATGTTCGCACGAGTAGCGGCCTGGATGTCTCGCTGGCCGACTGCAAGATCATCGCAAACAGGAACGCAAGGCAAGACGCTCTAATTAAAAGGTATCACGTCATTGGGATTGAGTTAACGATTGGCTTTTTAATATGCATGACTGCTTTTCGAGCCAGGTGGTTAATTGTAATGTGGCGATAAATTTTGTTTTTTTATGGTAAAGCGGACAACGGAGGGACTTCTTGATGGTAATAGAACACCGCCGCTCATAACCAACCGCGAGACGGTCCGCGCATTGGTTGTGTTCACCGCCGCTCATAACCAACCGCGAGACGGTCCGCGCATTGGTTGTGTTACCGAGTTTTTACGCCGCTTAAGCGGCATTTTTAAGTGTCTCCAATATCCTCACTCACTCTGCAAATCACAGTACAAGTACCGGTTTAAGTATAACTATTGTTTCACGTTGTGAAATGCATGTAATACAAAAAATATATATTAATTAGTTTTTTATTAATTTAATGTGTGTAATTTCAGATACTTTACCAACGAGGGCACATCGAAGGACCTGTCGAAGATCAGTAAGGAGATCCGCCACGAGCGGGAGAGTTACCGCGAGCTGACCGGCCGTTATATTGAGAAGCCCGAGTCCATACCGTTGAAGGAGACGCACTACTCCGAGAAGGAGGGGAAGAAAGAAAAAAAAGAGCCACGCTCAAGTGCGGTAAAGACGAGAATCAAACGTTCAGACTCTGGTAAGAGTGATGCAAAAGAGACCATCAATATTGGGTGCAAAGTGTCGATACTGGAGCCGTTGGGAGTATACGATTGTATTAATCTCGGGAGAAGGATTGATGTCCTGTGGCCGTCGGAGTACGAGCGAGAGAGGGGTGGGAGAAACTTCTGGGGCAGCTGGGTACCTCTGGTAGGAATGGATGGAATGGTATGTATTTTTTTTTTGAAATCTTGCCAAACGAGCATCTAAGATAAGCGGTCTTCCGTCCATAGACATCACCATCCCTAGCAGGGCCATGACAGGCCCATGTCCATGGGCCGGTGTTACGGTTCATAATCATCATCAGCCTATTCAAGTCCACTGCTGGACCTAGGCCTCCCTCAAAGACGCATGGTCATAGGGGGCGTTATTTGCCTTAACCACCACGCTTGGCAGGCGGTGTTACGGTTATGTAGACTAAAAATTATAATTGACTTTTTGCGCATTTTTAACAATTTTTTCAAATAAGTTTTATACTAATTTATCTTGATTTCCTATATATATAGTATGTGCATTTCAGGTTGTTCACAAATGGACGCCGAATCATCGCGACCCCAAGCTGCGGTCTCACGTCGACAAGAGCATTCTACTGGTGGAGATAGACGACAAGTATGTCCCCATCGCTGAGACCTGTGTTCAGGATTTGGGGTAAGGCTGTGCTTATATATTATGAAAAAAAATATTTTTATTCAAAATAAATATAAAAACGCGGCTCGTTGAAGGTCAAAATCAGTCTACCATTGGTTCCAAGCTAACCCACTGAGAAGAACCGATGAAATAAATTCAGTGGGTGTAATTTTTTTTGCTTCCATTAGGGACTTTTTTTTTATTCTATAGCAAACAACGGAGCAGGTGGATTTCATATATGGTAAGAGAATATCGCCGTCCATGAACAACCGCGCATTGGTTGTGTTGCCGGCTTTTTAACAGCCTCCGATATCCTGTTACTCAGCGAAACACAGTAGTAACACTGTTTCAAGTACAATTACTATTTCACGCGAAGTATTCTGCGAGCCCGTGATATCACTTCGGACGAGTCGGCCCAATAAGTGCGCACGCATATGCTTCAGCATGGCTCTCCCACGGCTTTTTATGTCTCATTCATGTTCCATACAAACTTTTCACAGACACAGAAAATGTTGCTGTAACGAAGAACGACTTTTGTACAATATTATTATTTTTTGTTTAAAAATAAGGCTTCTATTATATTTATTTAGTTATATAAAATTTCAGGTACATAAAGGAGTTGCAAAATTCAGAGAAGGATGTGAAGAAAGAGAAAAGGGAGCCACGGTCAAGTGCGATAAGAACGAGAATCAAACGTTCGGACTCTGGGAAGAGTGACGCAAAGGAGACCATCAGTGTTGGGAGCAAAGTGTTGATGTTGGATCCGATAGAGCTCTACGATTGCATTAACCTCGGGAGAAGGATTGATGTCCTGTGGCCGTCGGAGTATGAGCGGGAGAGAGGCGGGAGGAACTCTTGGGGCAGCTGGGTGCCTCTGGCCGGAATGGATGGAATGGTATGTATTTTTCATAAACGATCTCATCTTAAAAGCCGTCAATTGTCCTGCGATTCAACTAGAGCTTATGGTATCCAAGGGCGGCGGACTGGTTATCCTGATGGTTTACGAAGTCCTTAATAATAGTGCATAATATAAGATAGATAGGTTGCTATTTTTAAAAAAATATACAATGTCAATCTTATTTTTGATTAATAGAAGATGCAGGGGGTAAAGAATGAACGACGCCCAAATCACGTTTTAGTTATGAAACACTATCACAAAAATGTATTATCGACAAGTACTTGTGGTGCAGCATTCAGCCGAGCGTAACATCCTTACACTTACAACTTTTGTGTATCAAAATTGTTTATTATTGTTTCAATTATGTTATATTGATACGATTTAAATAAGTAATATAAAATTAGTAAAATTATAAAGACGATCTATCAGCACAGCAAGCGTGGCTTATGGATTGTCCATGCGGCGGTGATCTCTTACCATAGACGAGATCCTATATAAAAAAAATATAAAAGCTTGTATTTTTTTAATTTTTCAGGTCGTACATAAGTGGACGCCGAATCATCGCGACCCTAAGCTAAGGTCCCATATTGACAAGACCATCGTATTGGTTGAGATCGAAGACAAGTATGTACCAGTGGCTGAGTCGTGTGTTCAGGATCTAGGCGATGAAGTCTAGCCGACTACATAGACTGAAATGGTATTCTCGAAATTGGATATGAAAAAGTTGACTAAAATAGGGGGAGTAGTCTAGGAGCAAAGTATTTTAAAGTTTAAAGATCTTTAGAATTTTTCATCGCTTAAAATATTGACACTGCAAAGCGGTAAAGTGAAACTGAAAAAGTTATGAATTAAATAGCGGAATATTCTATAGATGCAAAGTATTGCAGCGTTTTGATACTAAAGGTGTTTGAAACTTGTCAAACTTGATTGAGCAATGTAAAGGATACTTTGCAAAGCGGTAAAGTAAGACAAAGTTATGATTAAAGCACGGCGTAGTCTAGGAGCAAAGAATTGCAATGTTTTAATAAAGTTTCTCATCTTTAACAGCCAAAATTCATACATTGTTCAATAATTAACAAAATACTATGGTCTACCAAGTTTAGTATGCTTGGGTAGTATAAAAAGCCGACAGCACAACTAAAGCGCGGATTGCGGTAGTGATTTCCTCCACCAAGTAACTCCTCCTCCACTAAACCTTACGATACATCCAAATGGCTATTATTACCCAAAAGTTACAATAAGGAAGCGCAAAGTACCGGAAAGACGCTAAAACATCTTGCGAAAGTAATGTGAGACCGCCAACTCGCAAGATTAAAAATATATAGGCCAATACATAAATAAGTTGCCAATTTGTGAGCAGAACAAAAATCACGACAAATAAATTTGTGGGATTCTCCGTAAAATATAAAAGTTGTTGCCAATTTGAATTCAAGCTCCCAGTTTTTTTAGAATACCATATACCCTGTTTTAATAGATCCTACCTACCAATGTAAGGCATCGTGACGGCCAGAGACCTATCCCCCCTTCTCTCGCCCTAAATGGGGTTACTTAAAGATCGATTCACACTGCCGTGAACCCATAGTTCCGACACATTACCGCTACTGTGATAATTATTCTTACAAACATTGTCTATGGACGTATCCACACCTGTCAGTGTCATTAGTCTCCGTGCCGACACCGGCCATAAAGGACGTGTTCAGAGACGACGCTGCATCGAAAACAAAATATTCAAAATACTTTCTTTCGTCTTTAGTTAATTATTTGTATAATGTCACGTATTCTTCTGTTTCTCATAATTACATACTTCATGTACCCTTCTTTTTCTCTCGATGCTCTTCTAAAGCAATAGCTATCATATGTAGTTCTGTGTTATTGAAAAGTGACGTGAAAGCAATTGACATCAAGTCACTGATATGTTCGAATGGAAGCACGGACGCGTTACTGTAGCACAGATACGCAGCTGTGCCGGTACTGTGTCGGAACTTAGGGTTCACTGATATGTGTGAATCGGCATTAAGACTTCACTAACAAAAAACAATATCACAAATCTTGATCACGATTCCTAAGGGTCCTAAAAAGGGTCCATGACTCAGTGACCTCATAGTTGATGCTGATTTAAGAACAGTACTTATCTCTGAATAACGTCTAAGGATGAGGATGTGAGACTTCGAGACAAAGTGTAAATAAAAAATGGCTATAACTTTAATAGTATTAAAATGTGTATTATATTCTAATTTGTCGTTGAATTTAAGCCGAAGGGTTGTCTTGAGTGGTGATAATTTTTTCTCTGACGGTCAAAATTTATAATAATTATATATATAAAATCTAATTATATATGTACAAACGACGAATTCTCTCTATACCTTCCGGATAAAATAAATCTAAAAAATGTTTTGTGTATGTTTTTGTTTCTGTAGCAGTGATTCCCAATCTGTACTCCGCGGACTCCCTGGGGTCCTCGACTATATGTATGGAAATCATTTCTGGACCATAAATCATCTTCTTCAACCTATTAAAGCTATTAATTGCTGGATAAGGCCCTTCCAAAGACGCCCACCTATTGCGATCCTCATATATTTCGTATATAAATACATAGAAGCTAATAATGACTAAAATACTATCTTATCTGATTTTTTGCTGTTTATTAATGAGGGCTCCGTGATAACTGTCCTTGAATTCCCAGGGATCCGTCGCTGAAATAGGTTGGGGATCGCTGCTTTTTCGATTCGCACACGTCGCCCTCAAGATAATGTTTGTATATACTATATATACGCTTACATTAATGTTGTATATATTGTAAAGTGTTCTAATTAAGGATACATTTTTTATTTAATTTAACGAAGCGTGGTTCAGATGTTTTTAAATTATGCATATTGTTCACCTTTCTGTGCTGAGTGTGAGGACCACGCAGATCTGCTATGACGAGACATTTTTTCACCCGAATCATGCTAGGTAACCGGATGAATCGTTTCTGATCCGATTTTTTAATGGTATAAGTCTTATATGCGCTTTTAGTTGTAATTTAACGATTCACAAGGTTCATTCGTAATGTTTCTGTACTATTTTTTAAGAAGACAAAACACAGAATTTTCTCAACACATACTATTATTTTTATGTATATCCTATTTATATAGTACTATGTTATGTTTTCAAAAACACTTCTTGCTTTGGTTTATAATAAATATATTTTAAAAAAGTTTAATTGCTGATTGGATTACATTTTGTTGGTATAAGGTTTGATATAATCTGTCGTCTCGCCGTCGTGTGAATTTTGTTTCAAAATGAAGACAAAACACTGAAAAATGTACTTCCAGCAATATTGGGTAAAATTTGAGAAATGGGTCGACTTAGCGGATTCTGCGGGTGGCATTTCACTCAGAGCTTATATTTGAATGTTCGGGCCTTGACAATGGGTTTGGTCGCTGTGATATAGCTACATACATATTTTTGTATGCTTATGTCGGTTTGCTTGGTTTAAAAATATTTTTATTAATACACGAGACAATTTGGGATCGGTTGACATAAAGACAGTTTTTTTGTGTAAGACAGTTTAAATTTTGCCAATTATGAAAACTTTTTTTTTCATAGTTTTCCAAAACGTTTTGATACTGATTTATACTAAGATCTAAGTGTTTATAGATAAGGAGAAAGGCAGTTATAATGTAACTACATTTCAAAATGGCGGCAATCGTTTTCAATATTTTAAGCTTTGCCCTACGCAGCGGTCAGGGATTTAAGAGGCCCGAACATATTGTGAGTAAATTAAATAATGTGTGCTAAATGTTCTGTGAACGCACGTTCAGTTGTACGAATTTATAAGAAATTATCACCAGTTGCTCGCTATTAGATTTTTGCGCGTTCTTACGCACAAACGTGTATGCCTTAAATAGAAACGGCTTGGCTTGTGAAGTTGAAAACACCTTAATGTGTCTATCCTTAGTACTATATTTCAATATAATTTTTTTTTATTGTGTTTGAGTATAGTTTGGGACGTAAACAATACAAAAATTTGAATTATTTCTCACTAAAAATTTCTAGAATTTGTTTTAATTCGATGATACTTCTGTAAACCTTGTTGTTTGGTTTTTTTTCTGCTAGTTATAAGTATGTGATCACTTCACCAAGCCGATTCGTATCCCAGCAATATTAATCATTTAAATGTTCGCTCGAATGTTTGAAACGCGACAATTTGCATATCATGAGAAATAGAAGGTGTGTTGTATCCGCGTACTATCACACAATAATTATATAAATCATGATTATAAGATAATAATTAGGATTTCTCTTCATGTTTTTTATTATAATTTGTTAATTTATGTATGTCATTTAGTTTAAAATTTCAGTGTTGATAGTTTGTACAAATTCATTGTATTATTGGAAACACGATCCGTCCATAAAGATGTGTTTTCTGATCTTGATTCAAACGGTACGTGTTGTATGACGTCTACGTTGGGACGTGTACGTATATTTCGGATATACGTTCATTGAGTATACGTCTATCTTAGACATACGTTCATTACGAGTACGTACGACTTCATAACTGATTCGTATTATTTGAATTCTAGAAGCCATTTGATTGTTAAATTATATCCGCTGTATGTTTTCTCTTTATTATAATGATGGGAAGACTGAATGGTTGTTTACTACAGTGGAGTGGATCTTAATGTGTCTACATAATTTTGCCGAATTATACCGTTCGTTGTCGCAGAAAGAAACGACCCAAGGTTCTCTTGAAATACTTAAATGGCAATATTGTCAGATAGTTTTGTAATTTTGGTCATCTGTCGTCATTTTCAGAACTAGTGAATTCAATTGTACTTACCTTCTATGTAACTGAAAATTGAAAATGTGTTAATGTGATATGTTCAGTGAGTTTTCTGCCTTAACATCATAATATTGTTATTGTATTATGCCAAAGTTAACATGAACCACGATACTCGATAATCAATAAACCACAAGTAATCGTAAATAAAAATATGAAAATTGTACAGTTTTTTATTTAATTTAATATATATTTTAATTTCCCAAAACTGTGGTCATTTAGACTTAATATCTTGAATATATCCTAAACTTACTATATTGGTGCCTAAATAGCAAATTCAGCAAGCTTAAGATATATGATATTAGATATTAGCTTAGAATATATTAATTTCTTACTGTTAGATTTCTTTATTTTTCATTTCAAATGAAACAAATTCTGCAAGAAAATATATTTTAATTTTGCTTGATGAAAATTTTTATAATGTGGAAAACAGAACTATTTGGTACTTATATATAGAA
>DWCF01000730.1:0-39533 GCA_018230265.1 Delias oraia | reverse complement strand
GCGACCTTTGTTAGATCGTCTTTCCATCGTGTGGCGGGACGTCCCACTCTGCGTTTTCCGGTGCGCGGTCGCCACTCCTTCTGCCATTCGTGTTTGATTACCGGTCGGTATTTATGTAAATATCATACTGACACTGGCAGAATTGTGACCGCTAGTCACAGAGGCCACAAAATAAGAAGAAAACGAAATATCATCTTGGAATGTAATGGCGATAAAGTACACAAGATAAATAACAAAAAACAAATTATTAACATTATTTCTAGAAGAGACTATAATGTCGTTTCTTTGTTCACGTGTTTGTAAGAATTCCATTGTGTGTAAATAACCCAGATATATGAGATGGTAGTTGTAGGTACTTGAAACGAAGCTTCTGTGTTTCGCAGAGTGAGTGAGGATATCGGAGACTCTTAAAAATGCCGCGTAAGTGGCGCGTTTGTCCATGGGCGGCGGTGTTCTCTTACCGAAGGCGACCCACCTGCTCCGTAGTCAGCTATACCATAAAAAAGTTGATTAATTTATAATTAATTGAGAGTATGAATGATCCAAATTTTTTCATGTTATCAAACTATGCTTTCTTGTTTTGCAGTTTTTCATTCTTTCATTTTCACTTTTGTTATTGGTGATTCAAACTTTTTTGTATTTGTGTTTTTATGTCACTGAAAATGTGTGTTCAGGTCACTGAACCCGAAGGGCGAGTGCGGTAGAATTGTTCGGCCCTAAGGAGCACATTTCATAAAGACTGGATTCTTAACATTTATTTGAAATTTTATCGTTGATCCGGCACACTTGCTTGATATGTGATACTACCCAAACTGAACACTAGATAAGCTCGAACTGCCCTGTTTAGAATATCGGTGGCACTTGAAATAATGCTGTTTAGTTCAGGTCAGTGTACGACGCGGGTAGGCGTGTCGCAACGGCTTAAAAAATCAGATGGGACCTGTGTAGAGACCGCGTTAAGAACCGCCCCTCTGGGAACGGAGGCGATATATGTCATCCACTCCGGTGAGCTTCCACCTGGCCGCTTAGGCGGCCAAAGTTCCCGCGACAGTCCTAGCCGAGGTTCGTGTCTCGCAGCAGACGCCCTTGTGCTAGTGCACAAACCCAATTTTCGCCCCAAAAGTCCGCGAGAAGCTGTGGAGGCCTAATGCCAACAGCGTTTATCATTTCAAAAAAAAGTACACTACGGATGAATCGCATCGAACGGACAATTTTTTTCAGTTCGTCCGCTGTATCGGTAACGTACGTATTTCGAGGCAAAGATTACAATATCATTTCGTATGACGTCATCGCACGCATCGCATATGTTGCCTCTCAGAGCGACGGTGTCGGCTTGGCTGGATGTGCTATGCTCAAGGTGCAGACTGATGGACAAACTAGTATGAATTTTTATACAATTTATACAACGACCCGTCGCGAAAGATACCAACCTGGAGACGCCTACCTCAAGCGGTGTATAAAGCCGACAACATAGCAAGCGCGGACTGTCGTGCGGCTGTCCATGGGCGGACTAGTCGGCTATAGAATAAAAAAGCATCTAGAAATAAAACACATTGAAGTTTATATTGTATTTGCTCTGTTACATTAAACGTTTGCTGAGATAAGGTAGTTCAAACATGATATTTAGCGTGGCCTAGAAGGCGAGTGGATTGATATTTTTATATTTTCCAGACCGAAACCAGCCAAACAGAAGACTGACTATGCAACTAACCCACATTCCACAAGAAAGCATGCGCAAGAGCAAGTGATAAGATGGCAGCACCAGCGATACGACAAGAGGAGGTGATCGATGAGGCACAGGAGAAGCTACTGGTGGGCGTGGCGTCCACCGTTCAGAACGATGGTCTACTCTCAGTCAAGTCTTCGAAGAAAGGTACCTACACGATGCTAACATGTATCCTATATATTTTGAATATTTTTTTTATTCAGACAGTACTTATAGATAACGGATCAGGTGGGTTTATTATATGATAAGAGAACACCGCCGTCCATGAACAACCGCGCCACAGTCGGCTCAATAGTTGTGTTGCCGATTTTTTACGCCGCTCTTAAGGGCCTCCGACATCCTCACTCTCTCTGCGAAACAGTAGAAAGACATTTTCATACGGAGTATTCTGAGAGTCCGTGGTATCACTTCAGACGAACCGGCCCAATTAGTGCGTTGGTATACACTTCAGAACGTGTGTCCAGCGGTTGCGACAGTATTAAGACACTCGGCCACTCTAAAGCCCTTTCAGATCGAATAAATTATAAATTAAATTATTATTGACCAGATCGTCATTCGAACCAGATACTATTCGCTTCATGGTACACTTTTAAAGCTGCCCTTTTTTAATATCGATATTAGGTACTTAAATAATTTATAATGCAAAACAATGTTTGGCGGTTCCGATATTATCTTAAAAATAAAATATATTTGATAACAATAATTAAAAACTGTTTCCATTTCCGTCCATTAGGATGAAAAAAATATATTTCACATTGTAAATTCAAAGTTTAAACTAAATCTTTTAACATTGGTAACGCTAACACGTGTAATTTTTCAAACTACCCTCATAAACTATTCAATTGATTCTAAAAATGTGTTTCTATGTAGGTATCGCATTTAGTCAGCTGTCAGATTGCATAGTGTACTTATTGTGATTCTAAATTTGTCACATAGTATATAATTAAATTATTGTTTTGGAAATTAATTTGTATAATAATATGACAAAATATCAAAAACTTAAAAACAAACTGGGTAAGTTATCGTAAGATTGATTTCTTATGCGATATCATAATCCAGCTTTGTAGGTTATATTTTGAGAAGACACGCTGATGCCTATTGGACCGGCTCGTCCGATGTGATACCACGGGCTCACAGAATACTAAGCGTGAAGCGGTAGTGGTACTTGAAACGGTACTGCTACTGTGTTTTGCTGAGTGAGGATACGCTGGTCTTTTACCGTTTAAACGGCGTAAAAAGCCGGATCCACAGTTAAAGTGCGGATTTTGCGCGGTTGTCCATGGGCGACGGGGTCCTCTCACCACATAGGAGATCCATCTACTTCGGTGTCAATAATAATTAAAGAATATGTATTGTGAGTTCTGCAACGGGATTTAACGGGAAAAGTTTATTAGTTTAAGATTAGTTAAAGTTTATTACCAACAGTGTACAAAATTAAATCCGAGTTGTTTTCTGAAGTGGGCGTTTTTGTAAACATTCTGTTACTTAGGCTATTCTGACGTTCATTTTTTATATAAAGTGAGCAACGGAGCTCGTGCTTCTCCGGTAAGAAATCACCGCTGACCATGGACAACCGCGCGAATTCCGCGTTTTGGTCGTTTTTCCGGCTTTTTCCGTAGCTTGAGCAGTCTTTATACAAATTAAATTAAAATTTTCCGGGCCGGAATTCGAACCCGATACCTCTTGCTTCTTGATACACTTTTAAAAACATTAAGCTACGTTGCTCTCAAAAGCATATTTTGGTATGTGTACCGTATACATCTGCATTCATATGAATGTTTTTTTAATATGTATTACAAACAGACAGCAATTTTATATGAAATGTTACAGTGAAACTGCCAGAGGATGAGGAGGGTAAAGTTGGACGATTCACGATCGGACCAGCGCCGGAACGGGACTGGGAAATGGTACCACCGGACGGCAAGTGGGGTTGGTGCGTGTTAGTGGGTGAGTGACGGTATACAGTGGTTATTAGTATCGGCTGGTAAAACTGCGACAAAAATAGAAATACAATCGAAGCGACCGATCGGTTATAGCTGCCAGATTGTAAGGTCCCGCCGAATCTCTAGTAAATTATTTTGTGAACATTTTTTTAATGGTATAGCGGACAACGGAGCGGGTGGGTCTGCTATATGGTAAGAGAACGATGCCGTCCGTGAACAACTGCTCCGAAGTCCGCGCTTTGGTTGCGATGTTGCCTTTTTACGCCGCTTAAGACTTTTATGGCCCTCCGATATCCTCACTCACTCTGCGAAACACAATACAAGTACCCTTTCACGCTTAGTAATCTGAGAGCCTTGCTGTGAGTCAACTGCCTGAGCTTTGACGGCCGGCCACAGACAATCCACGCTTTGGGTGTGTTGCCGTATTTTTATACCGCTTATAAGGTGTTACTTGGTGGGATTCAGTTAATGTCGGTTGGCAAAGAAACGGCACAAGCGGGCAACGGAGCTGCTCTACTCTTAGGTAAGAGATCACCGCCGCCCATGAACAACCGCGCAACACTCCGCGCTTTGGTTGTGTTGCCGGCTTATTAACACCACTTATCCGATATCCTCACTCAGCCAAACACACTACAAGTATTCACGCTGAACATTCTCTGAGTTTTTATGCGAGTTTTAATATCAACAAATAAACAATGTGTATTTTGTTACGCTGTATGTATAATTATTGCTATCAATAAAACGCGCCATGAATCATAGTTGGAATTGCTACGTTCGCGGTGGGATGATATATGTTGGCATGGAAGTGTTTGCTTGATTACACATTGCCTTGACGAACATTCGACGCCAGATGTTTGTTAAAATTATCAGGAATTGGCTTTTAAATGTGTTATATACAAAATAACGCTTAGCCGTGGGAGGGCCATGCTGACGCATATGCGAATGCACTTCTTGGGCCGAAGTGATACCACGAGAATACTCCGTGAAACGACTTGCACTGTGTTTCGCGGAGTTGAGTTTATCGGAGACCCTTAAAAATCCTCCCTTAAAAGTCCTATTTGAATAAAGTGATTAACTATTTTGTTTTATTGATGATTTTTATTAGAATCATTATTATAAGACTTTTTAATTGAATTCAGATACATAATAATTATTTTCCTTATTATGTAAATGCATTCAGATAGTTAATAAGTTATTTTTTATAGTGTAGCAGAGAACGGAGCAAATGGTGGGTCTCTTGTGTGGTAAGAGAACACCGCCGCCCATCACCAACCACGCCACAATCCGCGCATTGGTTGTGTTACTGGATTTTTACGCCGCTTAGACGGCAATTTAAAGGGCCTCCAATATCCTCACTCACTCTGCGAAACACAGAACAAGTACCAGCTCACGCTTAGTATTCTGTGAGCCTGTGGTATCACATCGGATGAGCTGGCTTAATTAGTGCGTCGACATATGCTTCAGGTCGGCTCTCCCACGGGTATTCAGTATTAATTTATTTTTTTATTATTCGGGACTTCAGTTAAGAAGTTAATAGTTTAAAATTTATTTATATTATTATTAAAAATGTTTTAAAATAATAGTGTTTGAAATAATTAAAATTGAAATATAAATAGCATTTAGGTACATATATTCAGTTAAGAAATTGTTTAACATTGAAACGGTTAAACAACATTGAAATATAAAAACGTGATAAGTATTAATTTGATTAAGAAATAATTGAAAAGTGAATGTTCAGAATAATACGCAATGGCAATTTAAAAGAATATAATTATTCTATGAATTTATTTAATATAAAATAATAGATAATAGTATAAAAAATTAATATTTCTAATGATACAATATAGAAAATATAAAATAACTTATTGGAAATAAGAATGAGAAGAAAGAAACGGTACTTGTACAGAGTTTCGCGCGTAGTGTGGCGCGGTTGATAATGGGCGGCGGTGTTCTCTTACCATATAGGAGACCCACCTGCTCCGTTGTCCGCTGTACTATAAAAAAATGTACTGTTCGATTGTATGTTTTATTTCTCTTCAAAAGATGTTGCTACATTTCCTTCTAGTTCGACCATCAATGACGTCCTGCCTTAATTGTCAATCTACTTTGAGAATTTAATTGATCACATCCTTTGGTTAGCCATAGACTACAGAATAGGTATTCAAATTTAAGTCGGTGTTTACTTTTTAAATTCAGATAGGAACTATGTCCATGGGCAGCGGGGACCTATTACTATACAGACACCCGCGTATATATGTATATAATAATATCCTAAATATATTATAAAAATTAAAGCTTGTAAGTATAGATGGATGGATGTTTGTTATCTTTAACGCAAATAAGTTGCATCCGTGGGAGAGCCATGCTGAAGTATCAATTGGGGTGGCTCGAGCGAAGTCCGATACCACGGGCTCACAGAATGCTCAGCGTGAAACGGTACTTGTACTGTGTTTCGCAGAGTGAGTGAGGATATCGGAGGCCCTCAAAAGTGGCGTAAAAAAGCGGCAACACAGTAATGCTCGGACTGTGGCGCGGTTGTTCATGGGCGGCGGTGTACTCTTACCATATAGGAGACCCACCTGTTCCGTTGTTCGCTATAGAATAATAAAAAATCTGCAACATAGAGAGGTTCGTTAAAGGAACCTAATATTGGTATAATTGATTGATTTATACAATTTTATACGTTTTCAGGTGCGACACTTGTGAATATTCTTATACCGGGTACGATCAAGTCCTTCGGTGTGCTTCTGGTCGAGTTCAATGATGTGTTCCAGTCGAGCGCCTCTGCATCATCAGGAATTGTAGCCCTGTGCTACTTTTTATACAGTAGTCTCGGTTAGTGGTCGAAATTTATGTATATTTTTATTCTATAGCGGACAGCGGAGCAGGTGGGTCTCCTATATGATAAAAGAAAACCGCCCATGGACAGCTACGCCAAGCCAGCCAAATTAGTGCGTCAGCGTATACTTCGGCATGGCTTTTCCTCGGGAAAATATATACATCGCGAGGCTCACTTCGGTGAGCTACCGACCGGTCGGTCAGTTCCCGTGACAGCTCAAGCTGCGGTTCGTATCTCGCAGGAGACACCCTTGCGCTAGTCGCGGCTAAAATCAAGCTCTCGGCAGTCTATGGCTCGCTCTCAAGTCCGCGCTAAAGAAAATTAGTAATGTAGGTATATGACATTTGACTAGGTCATCTGATTTTTTTAATATAAAATTGGTGGCAAACTATAAGGAGGCTCACCTAGGGCAAGAGGTTCTCCGCCCATGGAAACCCCTAGCCTTTGTATAGCCGCGGGTGCGTTGCCGGCCTTTAAGGAACGTGAACGCTCTTTTTCGTCGTTTTGGTTTGGAAATACCTCTGCTGGCAGATGATTACACAGAGAGGTGGTGCGCGGCACAAAATTTGAAAAACTCTCAGTTGTGGAAAGCGATTTGGAACGGTTGGAGTTTAAAATGGCATACACGTGTATAATTATAATTTTCAGGCCCACTATCATCGATTCTGTCTGTGAAGTGGTCGTATCGTACGGTCACATTGATCGGAGGCAGTTTCGCAGCTTTCGGGATGATATTTAGTAGTATGGCCTTCTCCATTGGATACCTGTATATCAGGTGAGTGGGATATTTTTATTGTATATCTGGCAATAGAGCCTGCGTAAGACCTCCCCTATGATAAGAGATCACCGCCGGATACCGTTCATCAGCGTTAAGCGGTGCTTGTACTGTTTCGCTGAGTCAGTGAGGATATCAGAAGACCTTAAACATGCTGCTTAAATGATGTAAAAAGCAGGAAACAAGCAATGTGCGGATTGTGGCGCGGTTGTGAATGGGCGGCGGTGTTCTCTTACCGTATAGGAGACCCACCGGCTCCGTTGTCCGCTATACTATATAAAAAAGCGCAAAATATGGAACGGTTGTTTTGTATGTAGTATGATGATTCTGTGAGCCGGCCAAAACAATGCGTCAGCATATGTTTCAGCATGACTCTCCCATTACCTCCTCCTAATTTCCTTTGACGCTGGTATTCCGTTATTGTCTGTATTTTTTACATTTTGTTTTAAAGTGAAGCGTGTTCTTTAAAGTTTCGGCGCAATGGTGGGTACCGGTGCGGGTCTCGCCTTCCCACCTACTGTGTACATCGTGACGTCATACTTTGTCCGCCTCCGGGGCTTGGCGAATGGGATTTGTATGTCGGGATCGGCGTTCGGTAGTATCATACTGCCGCCAGTTTTGCGATACCTGTTGGAGACGTATGGTTATAAGTGAGTGAATTTTTTTCGCATTTTTTTGAGTGAAAGAGAAGTCTGAACCAATTACAAACTCAAAAAGCATTTATTCAAATAGTCCCCATAAGATCACTTTTGCAAGTCAATTTACAATAGTAAAGCTACCATTGGTTCGAATTTATCACTATGAGTAGAACCAGCAAGAAATTCATTGGTTTTAATTAATTTTTATAGCCAAATTTATAATTTGATTTATTTATGTTTGCTAGTTTAAGATGTATCAGTTGGTGCTTGTGCAGAAGTTTCCATGCATCTGTCTTCTATCTATTGGTTTATTTGTAAATGTTATGTTTATGAATATAAATTAAAAGGGACCATTAACGTTTGTTAGGGGTCATTAACAATGTTACATAAATTCGAAGATAATTTATAATATATTCGAAAATTTTAAATATTCCTTATAGGTACTTAAAATACACGTTTGTATACATGTTTAGGGTGGGAAGGGCTGTCTTAACTCTCACCCCGTATCACTCGTCACCAAGTGGAAGAGGGGGTAAAAAAAATTAAAATCGAATTTACACTGTATCATCATCTCAGCCATAGGACGTTCACTGCTGGACATAGGCCGCGCCTTCGGACCTCGACGACTGTCCACATTGTGAATGGACGCTGCGGTTACTGGTCCCCGGTCTCAACTCTAACACTTTTCTGTAAAGATATATATAATCACAATGCATTTGTGTGTATTTTTCAGGGGTGCAGTGTTGATTCTCGGTGGTATAATGCTGAACGTCTGGGCAGCTGCGTTGCTCTTCCAACCAGTAGAAGAGCACATGGTGAAGAAATTCAAGGAGCCGGAAGAAGATGAAGAGGGACCACAGGTTAGATTATTTAAATACATATACATGTGGCCTAAAGAGGTTTGTAAGACGGGCTGGTTTCCACAACGCCGCCATTATTGGACCTATTTTACGTGCGTACAAAAAGGTTTTATTACTTATTATTTACGAGTACTTTTTAATTCGATTTTAAACAGGTTTTATGTGTTAGTTTTTATTCGTTTTTTTTTTCATTGATACGCAAAAGAGGTTTTATATTATGAATTTTTTAACTCGATCTTTATATTGATATGAGAAAGAGATTTTATTTTCGTTTTTAATTTGATTTTTTTAGAATAATTATAAGATGTTTTTCTATGACTTAGATTTTAATACGTATTTAATAATTGAAACATTATTTTGTGAAAAATTAAATAATTCATAAGTAATACTTAACAATTTTCCGATACTTATAATACTTAAAATACATATTTTTTCTATAAATATATGTGTTTTATGCATTAGGATTTTATTAATTTATAATATTTGTAAAGGTGAGGTAAAAATAATAGCATTTTGTCTATTTGTTATAATATCCATAATATTGTTATAGTATCCATAAATAATGGAAATTAGTTATACAAACGTTTTATTTGGATTTTTTTTCACATAATAAGAAATTTCCTATAATAAAAATATGTATTCAACATAATCGCTATAATATTTAAAAACATTGTATTGAATAGTGCGTATATTATGAATTATCGGTTTTGAGGCGTTTAGTTTTTTTTTTCAAAAAAAGGCGACTGTGTTTTGAAAATGAAACGAACATGAGGAACGGTGATTACTTCCCATAAAGTAAGATATTCATTTTTTTATGCGACGCCACGTTGAGCTGTCAAAAATGTTTTTTTCCTTCCGGCAATAAGTCTGTATATTTTTTTGACAGCTCACGTGACGTCACTATATGTGCTCTATGCTAATGTTGCTTCATTGTGGTGTCTATGTAATTAGCGATTTGGTGGCAGTCTACATAACTTACTAATATTCTATGGTCTTTGATAATTTCTTACAACTCTACCAACTATTTAGTCTAGATTTTTGAGTCGAGGCACTAAAATGTACCCTTATTGTTATTAAAATTTTCCAAATTTTCTATTTAACACTGTTTTTGTCACACTGAAAAAGATATACTATGATTGTCTTATTAATAATATAATTTATACTTAACTTTATAACATTACTAAACATCCCTATATGTCAAAATTACATTTGTATGCATTGTTTTTTAATTTTATCTTTTAGTGTAACATTGTAGGACTTTTTTACTAAAATTTATTAAGTATAATAAAATACTTTATTAAATGTTTTGGACTAAAGACAGGGTACGCTAATATAAATAATATGTATACCAAAATAGATTTACGATAATATCTCTAATTTTCTATCATCTTTTCTTAGAATAAGGTTAATGAAATTATGATGTCCATGAATAAATTACTCCTAGGAATGTTTTCTGGTTAGTTAACATATCTCATATCCCATAGTGTTTCGTCTCAAAATCTATTTATATACTATATACACTAACCATTATTCTCGGGTTTTGATGTGTTTAACTAAATTATAGTGGGATTTTGGCATAACTCACAAAATCTGTATCGAATAACTTAATTTACCAATTGTTAGTTGGCTGAAGTAAATGCTGTCTAATTGACCAATATATATCCAGTGTCTTGGGTGGGAGTTATAAATTGGGATAAGCGCCTTTGACTACCCGCTACTGCTGAACTCAATATCTCAATTCACAAATTTTGCTCACTTTTCGTTGGTTCACTGTTTTTGTCCCGATTCTAAATGATTTTAATTAAAATTTTTCATTTCAATAAATAAACTCTTGTGTGTCCGAACAGATTGTCATCATTTTCAACTTCACTTAGCTTTGCACGTCACTAATGCACATTTATGGCCGGTTGTGATATTTAACTGTTAGTGAAAAGAAATAAAAATTTTGTATTAAAACCTTTTTGATGATTCCATTTTTTTTAAAATCTAATTGAAGTAGGGAGATTTTATAATTTTTCAAACATAGTTAAATATATGAACTGGCCATTGATAATCACTTTCCCTAATGTGTGAAGTTTCATTTTCAAACGGCGTATACGGTTTTTAGATCGGGTTTATATTTTTTTAACCCTATCGCCTTTTCTTATAATATTTGCTGGTATTTTTAGTTTTGTCGTTTTCGCATTGGTGCGTAAGGTACAGAGTATTTAGCAAGGATTATAAAAAGGCGGTATGTGTTAAGAAAGTGATTATGGGCGGTTAGCGCCCGGCTTTGATTAACGTTCTAGAATAGTAATAACAGGATTGGTTGTGGCTATTGATAGGCTAATAGGAAATGTAGAGCTGCTTTTTTTATAAATAGCTTTTAAATACAGTCAAACCTGGGTAAGTGAGAAAACTCTATAAGTGAGAGTAATAGGACTTGTTTTTTTAAGTTTTCCAAAAACTTAGCAAGACAGAAACTACTGTAAGAGCGAAACACAGTACAGTTTCATGCTGAGTATTCTGTGAGCGCGTGGTATCACTACGGATGAGGCGGCCCAAGTCAGCACGGCTCCCACGAGTGCGACAGTATTAAGACTCTTGCTCGGCTACTAAAAAGCTTAGAACCAGGTGGGACTATTTTATAGTAAGAGAACACCGCCGCCCAAAGACTACCGCGCCACAGTCCGCGCATTGGTTGTGTTGCCGGTTTTTTATGCCACGTAAGCGGCATTTTTATGGGCCACCGATACTTTCACTCACTGAGCGAAACACAGTACAAGTACCGTTTCACGTTTAAATTTCTGTGATTAGTGTTGCCCAAATTCAAGACTTAGCTTAGTCTTGGTCTTGCAGCAAGAGTCTTGCAAGTCTTGAAACTATTGATATTGAATTAAATTTATTTCAGATCTTGGAAAAACTTATCAGAATAAAAACATTTTGAGGTTGCATTAGCAAAGTAATAGTAAAGACCAACTAGATTTATAAAATATGTCGAAAGATTTAATGAGAAATTCCAAAAATCACTGCCATAAAAAGCTGCAAGACGCGCGAGTCTTGCAGGCTTAGTCTTGTTCTTACTCAAGTCTTACACGGTCAGTCTTGGTCCTGCTAAAATAAGGCGGTCTTGGTCTTGGTCTTGCATTTGGGCAACACTATCTGTGATGATAATAATATGAATTATTAGATGATAATATTTATAACGCTCGTTGCAGGATGACATACTGTTCGAAGAGGAGGAACCGCTTGAAACGTTAAATTTACACTCGGACCGAGAGAACGGTGAACTGGAGAAGATATCGGAAAACAATGCGGTACAGATACATGAGAATTCGACGCAGAACCTACGCCACAACGCCTCTAAGAGGAAATTATCGTACACCCGTCCGATACCGAAGCCGACCAGTACGGCGTCAATGGCGGTTGACGGTGTGCCCGATGTGAGAAAGCTTGGCTCAACGGAAATGTTCAGCAGGCGGTTAAGTTCAACGAGGCGTAACATGTCGACGACTAGCTTCGCGTATGTGTCGACGCCCTTTCACGGCTCGACGCTGTCCGCGTTCGACCAGCCGAATGAGTTTGCGTCTCAGTTCTCGCTGAAGTCGATCACAGACAGTGTAGCCGATGTTGCATACTGCTGTTTCTGTTGCAAGCGAAAGAAACGCAAGGAACCTAATAAGTTTTTTGACGTGTCGCTGTTAAGTGATCCGACGTATTTGGTGATACTGATATCTAGTAGTACGGTCGCGATTTCGGTTACGAATTTTATTATTCTACTACCGTCGTACGCGCAGAACATAGGTTTTGATAAGTCGAAGGGCGCGTTATTGCTCAGTACAGTGTCGGCGCTCGATCTGGTAGGACGTATCGGCGGTTCGGCCCTGTGCGATCTGAATATAATACCGAAAACGGTGTATTTCGTTGGCGGTTTGTTCTTTTCGGGTGTTATACTTACAATAATACCCTTTTTGCATACGTATACAACTTTGAGTGTTTTTTGCGCGCTCTTCGGCTTGACGTCCGGGATTAATAATGGTGTAACCACATTGGTGATGGCAGAGATTTTAGGTGTGGACAGATTGATGTCCACGTACGGTATCAGTCTGTTTGTCAATGGTTTGCTACAGTTGATAGGACCGCCGGTGTGTGGTCTATGGTTCGAGCACGACAAAAACTTTGTCAATATGTTTGTAACGTTCGGTTTTATATTTATAGCGGGCTCGTCCCTGTGGCTTTTCATGCCCATAATTAATAGACGCAAAAAGAAAGTGGAAGGTCAGAGCGTGTAATGTACAAACGTAAGATTTAATTTAGTCTATACTTGGGTTTTTTTATATTTTTTTACTCGGTTTTCATAGAAAATTAGAACGCACAATAAGAGCTTAGACTAATTGAGGTGTGTTTTAATTTTTTAAGCGAAACAGGTGGTACTTATGAACGACACAATGGTATTATAACGAATTTAATTAGCACAATTTATATAGAAAAAGACTAATTCGTATTTATATAATTATATCATATATATTAATTAATTCAGCTTAAATTTGGAGGGTCAGAAACGACAAAGTATGAAAAATGTTTTTCACTTGCATACCCAGTGACAACCAATTTCACAATACTTCGCAATGGTTACAGTTTTTAATATAAATTAATTAGTGAAATAAAAAAAACACACCTGAAATATGGCAGTGAGTTTAGAAATATTAAAGTCATCACAAATTACATCACTATTTTAGTCTTAAGATGAAGACCATCTATCGAAAGTCATCACCGAGCTGTCATTGAATCGTTAATTTTATTCATAGGAGTGTCTATGGATTGTGATTATGTCACAGATGTAAAATGCCAAAATTCTGACAGTTCATACAGTGTCATGCAATAATATTTTTAGTATATAGTTACCTTTTTTATATTATATTATGGTAGCTTTAGTAAAAATTAATAGTTTATACAGAAAAATGCTTGGAGTTAACTTTTATATTAAGATTATTTTAATATACATAAATTTTTTTACTCTATGGTGTTTTGTAACCCTGACAATGTACAAAATTTCGCGCGCAATTGCGTAGTTAGCATTAATCTTGCATTCCCCTGTATTCACATGATAAAATTAGTGAAAATTGTTAGCTAAACAACCACTCGTCGGTTATGGTAAGTTTTTATTTTAGTAGAATCTACTGATTGGCGTTTCATTGTAGTTTTTGGTTAGTAGTTACATTCCTTAAATTTTCATGTTAAATTTAAAATTCGTATCTCAAATTACTGATTTGTCGTCACATAACACAATTTATTAATATGCGCACGCAATAAATATGTAACTTTTAACATTTCATACGAGTTAAATAAATTAAAACTTAAATTTAATTCAAAGATTAGTTTTTGCTCTTAGGTTTTAGGCAGCTGTCAAATGTGACTTATTGGGCGTATTTCCTCGTTAAAGCATCGAATTATATAAAAAAATTATGTAAATCCCTAAATTTCCTGTAATTGAATAAAACCAGCCACTGTTCCAAATAGGTCTTTTCGGGATAAAAACTATTGGTTTATTTATTGTTATTTCATTACACAATTTTAATAGCATTATGGCGTTATGAATGTTTGAAATGTTAGTTACGCATGGATATATATTTTACAGTTATATATGCAATTGTTATTATAACTGTTATTTCTGAATTTACAAATATATAGCACAAAATATGTTAAATGGTTTTTCTATTGTTATGTAAATAAATATTTTGATATGTTTTCGTATTTTTATTTGATATTTCGTTGTAAAATTGTGAATTTTGTGTAGCAACTTAGATATGTTTTTTTATATAAAACTGTTTAATGATTTTTTTTAAAGACACCTTAGGTATAATATGCACAATTAAACAATTACATTGACCTATTTAAGGGATTTTAGATCTAAAAGAGTTAATAAGCTAAAAAGGTTTTAGAATAAGCTAAAACCTTTGAAGTTTTTTTAGATTGGAAATGTTTTGTTATAGTTCAGATTTTTTATTGGTTGTTTAGGACTCCTAGAGTTCATTTTTAATCTTTTGTTGACTTAGTTTAAACTAAGTTATACTTTAGAACCTACATGTTTTTCAATTTCTATTTTAGGCGACTGTTGTAACTGAATTTATATTGTAGATTTTTGGGAAATTTAGACTGACGTAATAATAATTGATTTCAGTTGGAAACCTTCATCGAAGAAGATCCCAACGAGCTGACTCTATCCAATCCAAAACTTGTCTTCACCTCCGAAGACGAACCAGATAAACAGCCAAACGGCTCTCCGCTCACACCCAAACCCAAATCAAACCCACATTTAGAGAGAGACGACATAAAATCTGCAAGCTCCGCCCAAATCACCAACGAGAGAATACGAAAAGTATCAACATCAAAGGGCCTACATCACATATCAAGCAAGATGTCCAACCACCTACCAAGCAATCCATCGCTTCTAGAATCCGTGCCAGAAGGTAGGACCGGTCGTGTCGATTCACAAGAAGCTTTCGGCAAGAAACTTCTCACCAAAACACCGAAGCGTAGCCCATCAACGTCAAGTTTCCAATACATGTCAACACCGTTCCATGGCTCAACCCTATCAGCGTTTGAGAAGCCGAGCGAATTCGCCTCACAATTCAGCCTCAAATCAGTCACGGACAGCCTAGCGCCGATCACATACTGCTGCGGTTGCAGGAAACGCAAGGATGACGGAACAAAAAAGGAACCGAGCAAATATTTCGATCTTAATCTATTAAAAGATCCAATTTACTTGGTTATACTTATATCGAATTGTACTAATGCAATATCGTATACGAATTTTTTGATTCTAGTTCCGTCTTACGCGCAGGAGTGCGGCTTTGATAAGACGTTGGGTGCGTATCTGTTGTCAATAATATCATTGCTCGATTTGGTTGGCAGAATTGGTGGTTCCGCGTTGTCAGACGTCGTGACCACACCGAAGCGTTATTTTTTCATCACAGGTCTGTTACTGTCTGGTATCAGTTTGTCTATGATCCCATTGGTTTCTACGTATTCAGCCATAAGTGCGTTTTGTTCCATTTTTGGACTGGCTTCGGGTATAAATACAGGTGTTACAGCTTTAGTTATGACGGAAATGTTGGGTACGGAAAGATTAATGTCTTCGTATGGTATTAGTTTGTTTGTTAATGGTATATTACAGTTGATCGGCCCGCCCATATGTGGAATGTGGTTTGAGCGTACAAAATCATATAAATCCTTATTCGTTACGCTTGGTTTTATATTAAGTTTTGGCGCTTGTCTCTGGGTCTTTGTGCCGTTCATACAGAGGCGGAGGAAGAAGTTGGAAAGTGCCGAGAACGCGTAATCTGAGCCAAATTATAACATTTAATGATTTTTTTAGCCTAAAACTAGTAATATTTTGTGATAACTCAAAGAATACATTCGTTTTACATTCAGTATTGAAAACATCGTTTAATAATTGATGACAAAACCTATGTAATAATGTGATAGTCCTAAATAAGTACAATTCTTGCTCAGATTACAAATCAGACATTTTTATTTTTTGACACAATCAATTTTACTTTTATAACCGTAGTATTTATAATAATTTAGACCATTTTAGAAATTACTATATTTTAGCCTGTTACACTTCATTTCATGATCAATCAATTTCATGTTAAACATTAGACTTGGTTATTTTTCTAAAACTAGTTGAATTTTCATTATTTTGCTTTGTTTGAATATTTCGAAAGGTTTGATATGCTTGTAGTAATTAATAGTTGTAAAAATACTGTCAATTTCTATTCTCACTGCCTTAAATTGAATAAAATAAATTAATTGATGGTATAATTATAATTGTATATAAATCAAGTAATTGTTTACAAAACGGTGGTAGTGTACTGAAATGAAAATTTTATAAACAGTCCTAAGGACCAAATTACGACCTAAAAAGGATCCATTTGTCGATATAACGTCATTTTATATTGTTAATACTTGAAAATATAGGCTTTGAGTGATTGGTACCGGCACTGGGTTAGTATTTTATATCTTATACGAATATAAAAGGTTATTGGTCCCTCCTCTGTGATAATCGAGAAATATTCACGTGTTCCTAACATCAAAAACGTTCATAATTTATTATATATGGGTCGTTAAAATATAATATTGTGTAACGCAGTGCGTAAACAGACGTACAATGTGCACGAATTTTGTATGTGTCTAAAATTATGCTTAGTTTTATTATATTACCAATTGTAGTAACTAATTTTTTATTGTAATTTAACCTCATCAACTGTAATTTAGGCCAGGGACACCGGTTGTCATAATTTCTGTGACATTTTTTGTAAATTGTGACAAAAATTTTATTTTCCTACTTAAATTTAGTTTAGTATTAAAATTGTTAGCTTAACTGCTAATTATATATTTAACTTATATAATCATGATTTGTTTAGGTACATAATTTAATAATGTCTCCATATTTTATCATTGAAATTTGTGATTAATTCAATCTTGTCTCAAGTTTTATAATGTACTCAACTGCAAAACTACTCAAACTGTACACAGGTTTAGGAAATTTTTAAATATATTTTTCTTCAATAAGTCTTTGTTTATCGCAAAACCCCTTACATCATCTGATATCCTCACTCAATTTGCGAAACACTGTACAAGTACCGTTTCACGCTGAGTATTATGTGAGCCCGTTATGACTTCGGACGAGCGCAATTAGTGCGTGCAACTATATGCTTCAGCGTGGCTTTCCCACGAGTCATCACTAAACAGAAGTAATAAAACTACAATTAATTTTCATATAAACATATATTCGATCACAATTTTAGAGATATGTCATTGTAAAATTCAAAATGGATATCAAAAACACAGTAAAATAATTAGATATATTAAATTTTTCTAAATACAAATTCGAAAATGGTCATTTAATTTCTAAATATATCCTAGATTTATACATTTTTGATTGAAGACTATAAATCAAAAACTTTTCATCATCACAACAAAATAAAAATCATTTTTCCTTACTTCATGAACAGCTTTTCCCAACCTATTTCGCCCACGGACCTCTGTGAATTCAAGTTCAGTTTTCACGGACCTTTAGTAAAGTAAACATTTTTTCAGATTCGGTATATTTTTTTATAGTATAGCGGACAACGGAGCAGGAGGGTCTCCTATATGGCAAGGGAACACCGCCACCCATGGACATCCGCGCCACAGTCCGCGCACTGGTTTTGTTGCCGGCTTTTTGTGCCACTTAAGCGGCATTTATACGGGCCTCTGATATCCTCACTCAGCGAAACACAGTACAAGTACCGCTTCACGATGAGTATAATGTGAGCCCGTAGTATCACTTCGACGAACCGGCGTCCGCGTATGCTTTAACATGGCCCACCCACGGGTGAAAAGAGATTCAGAAATGACATCGTGGACCCACATAATACCCGCGGACCACTAGTTGGGAAACTGCTTTAGAACATATAAATTTCGCTAATGAAAATATAATCTACCCCGGCGCTGGCTTAGCGAGTGGAGCACTTTCCCCGGGCGACAACCAAAACGGGACACATAATTTGACAAACTAAAAATCGTTTCACAAATCTCTCCACACTAAGTCTAATAATGAAATTTAAAATACGCTCCGGTTATTTACTATGAATGTTTACAATATTTTGTGTTAAATCACTAAGGGAAGGCGCTATAATTAAATATACAACCACTTTTGAACGCGCCTGATATCCGGGACTCAATATTGTATCAAAATAAAGTAAAATAGATGCAAAACCATTCGGATTTACATTTTAGTAAGATGAACAAATTTTCAATCATTCCGTCATTCAACCGAATGTAATACCCATCGCCAATACGAGATCGCTATATCATTTACTACTAAATGGTAAATAGATTTTTATACAAAATACTAGCAGACCCTGAAAAACTGCCATTTATATCAAACTATTAAGGAATATTGGTAGACGAGTGAAAATTTTGCATAAACAAGGGGTGAAAAACACTTATCACTATGATATGACAGATATAGATTGACCGATTCTCAGTACAACCTGATGTGCATACAAAATTTCATTAAAATCAGTCGCGTCGTTTCGGACGAGTTTCTCAACAAACACCGCGCGACACGAGAATTTTATTAAGAACATTTAGATTTTTAATGTGTTGCCTTTTTTAATGTGCAGCCATTTTTCTCGCCACTACAAGTATAAACTTTGAAACAAATGTCTTAAATATTCTGTCCCGCTCTCACTAAAGGCAATTAATCGTTGCAAAAACGAGACAGAACACTAATAAAAAAACTACGTTACCAAAATAAACGGTTTGTGCCTGCCAAGAGTTCATAACAACGTTCCTTTAAAGCCAGCGATGCCTTCGTAGCTCTTCTGGGGCTAGCTATGCCCATGGGCGGATTACCCATAACGGTGAGCTTTTGCCGCGCAATTTTCATTTTTTTAAATAAATAACCTTTTCACTGACAATTTTCTTATTCATGTTTTGATTTTTTTTATTATATATAAAACAAAAAAAGATAAAAATAATAGAAAATTAGTATTTTTAAAACTTAATTAAAAATGGTGATTAAATAACGGATTTTAAATTTCATCGCCTATTTGTAACGGCTAGTTAAAATATACACTGGTCTGAAGATAATATTGCGATCTTTGTCGCTAAGTGGTTTTATAAACCTACCACGAAGCTATCCGGTTCGCATCCCGGTCAACAAGAAAAAATTATAATTCCACGTTGTGTCAAAATTTGCACGCTGAGGATTCTGTAAGCCCGTGGTATCACTTCGGCCGAGCCGGCCCCATTAGTGTGGCAGCATATGCATGGCTCTCTCACGGGTGCGACAGGGTTAACACTAGCCCGGCCACTGTCGAGCCAATCCAGAGATCGAATAACTTAAATTATAACTGTCCGGACAGGGTTCGAAACCTTTACTTATAACCACTTAACTTCACGGCTCTCAAAGGTTTTAGCAGCGCTATATTATCGACTGGAAAATTAAACTTAGCAAGTATAACATTAACAGATTGTAAACAAAATTACATTCACAACATACACACAAAAGTCCTATCAAAATTATTGCTGCCATATGCTATACAAACCAATACAAAAGTATTTTTAATTCGCATATTTCCTATTATTATACAAAAATAAGTGTCCCCCATCGCTCCACATACAGTGAAACTTCTTTAAATATGCGGAAATATTTAAAAATATTACTAAAATCGACACTATATAGCAATCACAATTTTATCATATTAAATATTTACTACAATCGTGTTTAGGGACCTCTGTAACAGAGAAATCCTGACTATGGGCATGCATTATCGAGAAACTCGGGTTAGCGAGAATCCTCTATAAACTAGAATGAGATTGTGCTCCCTTGAACCTTCACTTACCCAGGTTTGGCTGTAAATTCTATTTAAAGCAAATAACTGACCGTTTTAAGGCATTCGGTACTGCGCGCCACCACTCTCAGAATTAGCTGCCTACAGAGATATTTCGAAACCAATACGACTTGGAGACCTACAAAAGGAATCTCCCTATTGCTAAGAGTATTTTTTTACACCTTGGGCTACATTAATAGCGTTTAATTAATATAAATTAAAAAATTGTTAATTTTGGACTCACATCGGCATACGGCAACACTATGGACGACATAAACAAACTCATTAAAATCGTAGGCAATTTCCTATCTCTCACCCATTTATGAACATTTACTGTTGCAAGAACGAGACAGAAACAATATAGAGTCGTCATCCAGCCGAAAAAAACCGAACAAAGCCGAACGACATGTGACGTCATAACCTAAAGAAGTTTCAATTTAAAAACACTTCCATTGGATTCCAATCGTAGATATCATTCTATCTCCCATCCACTTATGGACATTTACTGTTGCAAGAACGAGACAGAAACAATAGAGTCGTCATCCAGCCGAAAAAACCGAACAAAGCCGAACGACATGTGACATCATAACCAAAAAAAGTTTCAATTTAAAAACACACTTCCATTGGACTCCAATCGTAGATATCATTCTATCTCCCATCCACTTATGGACATTTACTGTTGCAAGAACGAGACAGAAACAATATAGGGTCGTGTTCCAGCCGAAGAAAACCGAACAGAGCCGAACGATTATAGCATATGTGACATCATGAGCTTATGACGTTACATATGCAATTGGATAACCTAAAGAAGTTTCACTTTAAAGATTTGGTGATGTATATATTATCTTAGAGTTAACAGCGGCCTGCCTTTCATCGCTGCCCGCAATTTCTTCACCAGCGCCGTCGGCTGTATCACAATTGACACTTCCGTCCCCCTAGCACTCAGTCTATTCATCTCTTCTTCGCCGCCCTGAAATAATCATTTTTTTATACAACATAGCTAACAGTGGAGCAGGTGGGTCTCCTATATGGTAAGAGAAAGCGCCGGTTGGATAACTGCGCCACAAATCGCGATAGTTGCCGTCTCACACAACGAAACAATACAAATAGTAATACTCTGGTATTCTATGAGCTTATGGTATCATTTCAGACGAGCTGTAACTTACCTTAAGTAAGTTGACCGGTCGATTGTTGACCTCTGTGACCGCCCACTTGCCGGGTGGTAAGCCAACCCGAGAGGCGGGACCATCACAGTCCACCGATTGAATAGTGCATTCATTGTCGAGTTTTATGCCTGAAATTTAAGGTATACGTTGCAATTTTCCGTACAGCCTTAGAATTGCCCTTCCCCATATAATCCCGCGGGGTGTCGTAAGAGGCGACTAAGGTACCTAATAAGGGATGAAACCTAAGTACCCGCCAAGCGTGGCGATTATGGCGAATACCCCCATGGAGGTCTAAAGAGAAGGCCTGTGTCCAGCTATGGACATCCTACGGCTGAAATGATGATGATGAGGTTAAAATTAGATGGTTATGTGATAAGCACAAGCGGACACGGCAAATATTTTGCCACATTTTAGATATATGCTGTCGCAGACTTATTTTCATAATCAAAAACTGAATTTTTTTTATTCTATAGCGGACAACGGTGCACGTGGGTCTCCTGTACGGTAAGAGAACACCGCCGCCCATGAACAACCGCGCCACAGTCCGCGCATTGGTTGTGTTGCCGGCTTTTTACTTTTAAAATATATCGATGTTCTTTAGGAAAATACCACGGTAAACCACTGTATATAGTGGAAAATCTTAATTGTGCGAACTAAACGAATGCTACTGTATTAAAATAATTTTTAATCCCTATCCCTCTTCCCCTTACGCGCAACTTCTGCTGTAAGAACGTGTCAAACTTAGCAAAAAATTAGAAAATTTAGCAATATCAAAACCCCTTACCCAGACCCTCATGATCCTTCTTAGTAATAACATATATCTTCCCCAGTGGCACTCGGTGAAACAGCACGTCTACCTGTCAAAGAAAATGCATTTATTACTTATAAATATCTAAATAAAACATTTATTTTCTGTTTTAGAGTCTCCTATATGGTAAGAGAACACAACCGCCAATCACCAACCATGCCACAGTCCGCGCACTAGTTGTGATGCCGTCTTTTTACGGCTAACACTTATCGGCCCCATAAATATTCCCTAGAAATAAGGTCAGCTATTGTATGTATAGATAAATAACTCCTGGGAGAGCCATGCTGAAGCATAAGCTGACCGGGCCGGCTCGTCCGTAGTGATATACAGCGTCTTCCGGCGATCTTTATAAGGTCGCCTGTTCATCTTACGGGTGTATACGCTGTGCTTGCTAGTCCGTGGTCTCCACTCTAACACTTTTCGACCCAAGTCGTATTATTTTAAAAATAAGGGGTTTAAAGTATTATTAAATAGGCATAAATTTTACCGACCATATGTCTATTGCAAGCTTTGATCAGCTGCCGCGCATGCTGTGCCGACGTGGGCTGAGCACCACCAACGGCCGCCAGCCGATCGCCGACTCGTCCCCCACACCTTACCCCCGCACCGCCCCAACGAGCGACCCTGTGTGACATAATCTTATGGTTTATGCCTCATTTACATTCACGCCTAAACTGCTCGCGCTGCCGGCAATAATTCGGCAAATACTGCTGCGGCAGGATCGACGGATATGTGTGCGTACATACTGCTCCGTTCTGCGCTGCTCTCCGCGCTCTCTGACAAAATATCTGAACCTCAGCACTCACCAGATCTGCTTCTCATAGTCGCAGAATGTTGGCGGATCTCTGACTGGCACTGTGGTAGCTACACACGCCCCGCGGCGTTGCTCTGCAACAAGTGAAGTCGCTTGGCGTGCCCGCAGCGACAGGAGCGCGGGCGGGGACTGGGGTATTCGCGGTGATTGACCTGCTAAAGATTGAACTATAGCTTGAATGGTGACTGAGCTGTAATTTACTGCAACACACCCGCGTCCATAGGCGAGACACCTGCATGTCTGCCACAGTCATAATAAAATGCATTTCTGCAAATACATTTACTATAATACTTTTTTTGTAAGGGCTATTTGTTGCCGGCCATACAGAAATCACAGCTTCACACGGTCTTTTGGGGCGATCAATAGACTCGCCGTGAATTAAACACACACTTGATACACTATAAGAACTAAATACGCGTAAAACGGTACGTGTACTGTTTCGCAGAGTGATTGAGAATATCGGAGGCCCGTAAAATGCCGCTAAAGCGGCGTAAAAAGCCGTCAACACAACCAATGCGCGAACTGTGGTGTTCATGGGCGGAGGTATTCTTTTACCATATAAAAGACCCACCTGCTCCGTTGTCTTCTATACTATAAAAAATAGTTAAATTTTGTCAGGAAGTGGTATTTCTATAAAAAGAACTTACTGTTGCTAAGAGAGTTACTTCTTCTCCTACTGCTATCAACTCTCGTTTCTCCTCTCGAACGATGAACCACTTTCACTGGGGTCGTAGCTGATCTAAAAAAAATCAATTTTATTGGCAAATATATAATACAATTTATTTATAAGTTACATGCCATTACATTTATTTATATTATTTACTAACCCCGGAAAACGTTGTTTAGTCACATATATTATCAATGACAAAAATCTGACTAATATATGGTACAAAATTTAGGGTTTTTTTATAGTATAGCGGACAACGGAGCAGATGGATCTCCTATATGGTAGAACACCGCCGTCCATGGAGAACCGCGCCAAAGTCCGCGTATTGTATTTCCGGCTTTTTACGCCACTTAAGCGATATTAAGGGCCTCCTATATCCTCACTCACTCAATGAAACACAGTACAAGTACCGTTTAACATAACGAATAAAGAATGAAGATAAAGAACAATGATGAAAGCCGGCAACACAACCAATGGTAGAAGTGTGGCACGGTTGTTCATGGGCGGCGGTGTTAAAAAAAATAAAAAATCACCTGTCAACATCCTGCCCAGTGGGACTCTCTTGACGTTTCAAACTGATACTCTTCAACCTCGTCAACAATGACAGCTCCGTCAAACCGCGCCGCCATATTGGTTTCTGCTGAAGCGTTTCCGGTTTTTCTGCAATTTTAATTATTTCATTCAAAGACAATTTGAAGAGACAAAATATTTCTTACAAAACAAACTCAGTTTGGCTAGTAACTCTATTGAAAAGCCGTCAACGAATCAATGACCTAACAGGCAAAGAACTATCAACACGCCCATGAGCTTCGAACCGCTTAACCAAGTTAGCCTCACACTTGTTTGCCTCAAATATTATAAAAAAAATATCTGCTTAAATTTCTTGTCATTGTAACAAGGGCATTAAAGAATAGCTTCGGTAAGTGAAATAAATCTAAGTGAACCTAAGTGAACCATCTCTTTTTATCATTAATTAAAAAAGACAGGAAGAGTAAAAATAATCAGGACTCTATAACATGATCTAAACGACTAGAAAAAAAACTTACCCTTTTTTGTCTCCCTCTTAGGACTGTTATTCAACAATCTGCGTCTCTCTCTAACACCTGGTGCGACGTCATAGGCATTCTGACTATGGGAACGTTCAATATTCGACCTTAAGCCCCTCATGTGCGAGTCCATAATCGATCTGGATTCGTTATTCAAATTTCTCACGTTCGATATGTAAAGTGTGTTTGAATTTGGAACAGTCGAATTTGAAACGTTACAATTTGATATTGGAACAACAGTACCACCGGTTGAATTCGAAATTGGAACACTCGACTCGCTCGTCTTTGCATTACCTCTAACAGTTGGTACGTCTGATTTCGACACATTCGAATTTGGAACATTCTGGGAACTATCCCTACTTAAACTATTAATTTGACTAGGAAATAAGCATTCATAAGCCGATTCCGATACATCTAAATTAGGTAGCGACGATTTTCTGACTTTATCTACACTCTGTAGCCGTCTTATAGATAAAGGAGAAGCGTTTGACGTGGAGGCCATACACAATCGCTCATAGACACCGTCGTGCGATACGCCATTGCAATTTGCGTCAGCACTGACGTTCACAGACTTGACATTGGTACTGACATTCGCGGCGCTGTCACCTTCCGTGCGGGACACACTGACAGTTGTTGTCAAACTGAGGTGTCCATATTCCGAGTCAGGTTTTTCAAAAACTGTCCCATAATCATTTTGGTCTGTATGCACTATGTTAACGAAGTCCGGTTTCACCTGAACGTTTTGTTTGAAATTGAAATCGAAAACGTCTGTTTCACCTAACACCGGGATAGCAGTGTGTGGTGGAGCTTTGTTTAACACTTGTATCACTGTTATGTTGGACCGCTTCGATTGGCTGGAAATATATATTAATAATATATATATATATATATAAATATGGCAACCCCTAGATCCAGATCGCTGAAGATCGCAATAGGTGGGCGTCTTTGGGGGGGAGACCTATGTCCAGCAGTGGACTTGATAGGCTGATATGGAAATATTATAAAAATGTAACCCATCCTCGCTATACATCTACCTATCGTCAAAAACCGGCAACACAACCAATACGCGGACTGTGGCGCGAATGTCCTTGGGCGGCGGTGTTCTTTTATCATATACAAGACCCACCTTCTCCATTGTCCGCTATACTATAAAAAAATTACTTTTTTACTCCTATACCATTCAACATATTACAAAGATTTCATTATAAATAAAAAAGTTAATAATAAAGATTAAATAAAAATCAAAAAATAATACCTTTCTGAACTCTCCGAATTATTATCATTTATCCTCAATCGCTGTGTATAACTAAAATTATCATTTTCAACTGAATCACTAATCCCATCAAGATCAGTGAAGAATTCATCTTCGTTATCCCTGGACGTTCTTTTCAATATAGAATCATCCAAACAGACATTTTGTCCACAGATCTTCGCCACACTTTTGGATTCAATCTTATTACTGGATTTTCCATCTATCTCCCTACTTGTACTTGGCAAAGCATCCCAATTCGAAATGTCAATGTCAGACGTGACAATACTGTTAAGTGCATTCCTGACGTTTGTCAATGACGTTGTGACATTAATGTCATTCAGTGTCGAGTTGACGTTTGTTGTGTTAACTGTCAGCAAGTTTCTAGCGTTTGTCAATGTCATCTCTCTATTTTCTGTATTTTCACTTTCACTTGTTACATTGACCTCATTTATTACTTCTGTATCTACTGGCACATTATTGACATTACTTCTTACATCTTCTGCATTAATTTGTGTAGTAGTTACAGTATTGGAAACATTATCTGAGCTATTTTCGGTTACTGGACGGACATTTGGACCCAATTCTATGCCTGGTACCCTGAAATGAGAAAAAAAATTAAGGTCTCTATATCCTGCAAAAATGTTAGTACCATACTAATTTCATGTGTAAGACGCGATATTTCTTCTTCTACTTCCTCAAAACATATTATTTCTATATGCGTTTTATTTATTAGTTAATAATATTTTTACATATGAATAATTCTCGAGTGGCAACTGCGTACCGAAAAAGGCAAAGTGGGACGTCCCGCCACGCGACGGAAAGTCGATCTCACGAAGCTCGCGGGCAACCGCTGTATCCAGATCTCTCAAGATCGCAACAGGTGGGCGTCTTTGGGGGAGGCCTATGTCCAGCAGTGGACTTGAATAGGCTGAGGATGATATACCAATTTGCAGGCAAAATATTGTATCTAGTTATTTCCATAACTATACCCTCTATTATTTTTTAAATATTTATATTAAATTGTATATTCTTGTCTATGATTCATCATTTGGTTAATAAGTAAAACGGTTGTAATTGTAAGACGGGCTGGTTCCCGCAACTCGACGACAAAGAAAATTAGAGACATTCGGAATTAGTTACAAAACGTTTTAGGATAACACCTCAAATCTTCAGCAACACAAATAGTCCTTTTAAATGTCGTTGATCACTTTGGGGATATACCCAATATGATTTTCTCTTCTTATTCTGCCTTCTTGCTACAAAGATGGCCTTTGCCAATAATTTTATAGCAGATACGATTTCAGAATGGTTTTTTTATAGTATAGTGGACAACGGAGTAGGTGGGTCTCCTATATGGTAAGAGAACACAGCCGCCCATAAACAACCTCGCCACAATACGCGCATTTGTTGTGTTACTGACTTTTTACGCCATCTAAAATGCCGCTTGGCATTTTTAACGGCCTCCGAAATCCTTACTCACTCACCGAAACACAGAATTAGTAGCGTCTTACGTTGAGTATTCTGTGAGCCCGTGGTATCACAGAGACCTTCCAGAGATCGAACAACTTATAATTTATAATTATCTGGACCGGGATTCGAACTAGGTTCGAACTAGCTATAGCTAGATATAGCTGTCGAAATATCATTTTGAAGCATTCTAATGAATATTGAGTACGGTAAAATACTGCCAACGTTGGGTTTTAACGCGATCCTTCTTAAATTCTCGTGCATACGAGCTGTAAAGGCAGCTCTGGCCAACAGCCATTATTAAAAAAGAGATACCCACCTATCAACTGGTACAAGCGGAGTCGGTGGCAATGGGGAATTGGGGTCACGCGCGGCTGCGCGGGGCAAAGGGGCGACTGGCGGTGCACCATAGACATTCTCACCGCGAGAGAGAATTCGTAGTTCATGCAATTTGTTTCTGAGCGTTGTGACCCAGTCTTGCATTGCATCCCTGTAACATAAACATTGTTTACATCAATTTTTATAAATACAACAGTTGACACCGAAAAATGTTGTTTTGTTTTATAAATCACCCGTGAGAGAACTGAAGCATATGCTATCGCAAGCAGGCCGGCTAGTCCGAAGTGTTACCACGAGCTCACTGAATACACCGCGTGAAATGGTAGTTGTACTTGAAACGATACAACGGTTCGGTTTGACTCGTGGCAGAGCCATGAAGAAGCATATGCGGACGCACTAAATGGGCCAGCTCAACCGAAGTGATACCACGGGCTCACACAATGCTTAACGTGTACTGGTACTTGTACTGTGTTTCGCTGAGTGATTGAGGATATCGGAAGACCTTAAAAATGCGGCCGTGGCGTGATTATCCATAGGCGGCGGAGTTTTCTTACCATATAAAAGACCCACCTGCTCCGTTGTCCAATATAAATTAAAAAAAAATAAAACATAATTTCCATCTACTATTCTGATATTTTATACATCATCATCACCCCAAACATGGGTGGTTATTTCGCCTTAATCACCACGCTTGGCAGGCGGGTTGTGATCGCAGAATATCAGCTGTACTCGAAATGGCGCTGCTGCCCACCCTCCAGTGAAGTATCCTTTAATCAACTCTAACGACATCCCATTAGGAAGACTTGGAGTACTATTCTGATCCAGTAACCACACGGTCGATATATATATATATATGACATACATAGACTATGTAAGATAAAATTAAGAAATGAGGAACAAAACCAATAAATCCTGTTATGGTATTAATTTTTTTTAATGTCAACCTTTGTTAACTCATAAATATAATGATAATTTGTTACATTTAAAAAACTCACCAATCAGGAGCTAGCATTCTCACTGGTCCCACATCTGTATCAATTAAAAAATCATACTCCTGTCCACATAGTGGCTTCACACTTGCCGTCACATGTCTTGTCGTTTTAAGACAGGCTCTCCATAATGGTCTATGTGCGTGTGTGGATGAACAATCCTGCTGTGGATATTGCTCTAGATATGGTATCTTTCCATTGTGGACACAGAATAAAGTCCACATTGGTTTCAAGGGTGACTTCTGGAATCATATAAAGATTATTCTGTAGTATATATAGTACTCACTCCCTCACGATGGGTCTGATGGAGAAGCTCAGAGTCACTGCTGCTAGCAATGCTAATATTATATATCCATAGGCCATATCGTTTGTCGAACCGACAATTAATGGGGATGAAAGGTTCTTCAGTCGCGACCACGTACCGGGAAATCGCAGAAAGGTACATCCCGCCACGCGATGGAAAAACTATCTAATGAAGGTCCAATCGCAATAGGTGGTAATCTTTGGGGGAGGCCTATGTCCAGCAGTGGACTTTAATATTCTGATGATGATGATATGTTGTACTAGTTCACTTGGCAGAGGTCACTTTGCCTGATATACCTGATATACATACCACGTCTGACTTATATGTCAATAGTCATAATATTTTGCATAATTTACACATTATTATAACAAATTATATCCTATATGTTATTTTGATATATTATTGCCATTTAGTAGTTTTGACATGAAAAAGTAACAAAGAAAGAAACATCCATCCATCTGTACTTTCAAACCTTCGTGTTTATAATTTTAGTAGCATGAGTTAAATGATAAAGATATGAGAATGCAATATTTACTAAATTTCTCTGCTACCATTTAAATAGCTTTTCATTATTTTTAAATAAGATATAGACGGATATTGGTGTAATTGCTGTAACTAGTTATTTTCTGTAACTCGATGTTACTACATACAGATAGGCTGTAGCCTATCTAAAAAAACATGTGTTTTTTTTCTTCTTTCAAAATTTTAGAAGACTAGATACCTTATGGACCAATGGTCGTAACTTGCCACTACCAAAATCTTCTGGTATTCTTTTGAGATATGCATTTTTCTGTATTTCACGATAAAAGACAGGCCCCTCTTCTCGATTTAAAGGCATTTCAACAACATTCAGGAGCTAAAAATATAAAAGTAGAAACATTAGGACAGTATATAAATCAGTATATAGAAATGAGCATATCAAAAATTGCGGCATTAGTGTACCATTCAGTATTTTTTCAGATTGTAGATAAATAATAATTAACTAAAATTAAATGCTCAGATAAAAACAGCCAACTGTAGAAAAAATTCTGTGTTACTCACATAATATTTAAAATTTGATGTCTATTTCATTTTCTAAAAGAGTTATTATGTAGTACTGAAAAATGGTAACTGTATTACAAAATAAATAATATTCAAGGTGCATGATAAATTATAGATTACTACATATCCATGTTTGAATGAAACATTGTTACAAAACATCTTAGCCAATTTAGGCGTTGCGAACAATTAAATGAAACTGACGCCAGCATTAATAAAGAATACATTAGGGCCTCGGTGAGTCAATAGAAAATAATGTGAATACCATAAATAGAGGAAGTAGGTAAATTAAGTGAAAGTATCACTTGAAATATTTTGTTTGATTACTATTTATAAATACTACTTAAAATATATCATTAAAATGGTATATCTTACAATTAATAGAATATTATATACAAATGATACCTGTAAATACCATATAATTAATAAAATACACAATAAGTTACCTTTTGAAAGCGCTGGTTCAAATCGTTTCACTTGTTAAACTATTCATTTAATACGCACGACCTTCATTATTCTAACGATACATATCCTTGTTGAAACAGTGCATTGCATTAATTAATAATGGATTCACAAATGACAAGGGACTTCACTCAACAAACGTTGAAGGAATTCGCATTTTGCACTATGTAATCGGAGCCATATTTGTTTATGTATTAAACTTTTTAACAGAAATCAAAAACTTAGGAATACGAGGCTTTTGAAAAATTCGATCTGGATTTTTTAAAATTTAAATGGTGGAAAACGAACAGGAGGCTCACCTAAGATTCGGTTCTCCGCCCATGGACAACCCTAGCCCTTGCAGAGTCACAGGTCAGAGTCAGGTGCATTTAACGAATAAGTACGCTATTTTCCGTTAATGTTAGTTTGTTAAGTAACAAACATCCAAGTCGTATTGGTTTGGATCTTAAGAATAAATATTTTCATTAATTATCTTTCTTATATTTGCAACAATGATGCATAGTTATTATATTATGTAAAAATTGATTTCATAAAATGTTATTATAAAAACATATAAGCTAAGATAATATTTTATATTATACAGAATAGCAGACTACGGAGCTAATGGGTCTCCTGTATAGTAACCCCGCCATGGGCAACCGCGCCATTGCCCGCATATTGATTGTGGTGCCGGCTTCTTACGCATCTTAAGCGGCATTTTTAAGGGTTTCCCATGTCCTCACTCACTGAGAGAATCAGTAAAAGTGCCGTTTCAAGTACAATTACTGTTTCACGCTGAGTATTCTGTGAGTCTGTGGTATCATTTCGGACGAACCGATCCCATTAGTGCGTTAGCATAATATGCTTCAGCATAGCTTTTCCGCGGCTGAGAATGATTGTTGGTAAATAGGCTAGTATGTAAGCAATAAAAACTATGACTCTATACTCTTAATATTTTTCAATATGGCTCCTTTATCTTTGTAGTCTATGGATGATGTGTTATTGACAGAGGCAGAGCATAGCCGTGTATTAAATGAAAAACTAAGGTAAATAAACTGTAAATTCACTATTTTAATAGAATGTTACGAGAAGTATAAATGTATATTCTCATTATTTTATGTTAAACTTAAATTATATATTCATTTAGATTATAAAAATAAATTTTATAAAAAATAATCATATGATTTTGACATAATTTATGTCGCAAACCGCAGCTGCATTTTCATTAGTCACGTGACTAACGTGTAGGATAAACAACCGCCAAAATATTTGTCACTGTCATATATAGCTTACGATCGGCATATTATAAAATTAACGTATTACTTTCAACAAACATTTGTTGCTTGTGTTAATTATTTACAATAAAAACTACGTCTGTGTTCGTTAATCTATTTAAGTAGCCTTCAATTGACTGTTTAATAACATTAATATTTAAAAATGGCAAAGGTGCATATAACCAATGTTGTTGTGCTAGATAATCCTAGCCCATTCCTAAACCCTTTTCAATTCGAATTAACCTTCGAATGCATAGAAGAATTGAAAGAGGATCTCGAATGGAAGATGATATATGTAGGATCAGCCGAAACCGAAGAACACGACCAAACATTAGATACCATTTATGTGGGTCCAATACCAGAAGGGCGGCACATGTTCGTTTTCCAAGCGCCACCACCTGATGTCAACCGTATTCCAGAGAACGATGCCTTAGGCGTGACGGTAGTACTATTGACGTGCGCATATAGAGGTCAAGAGTTTGTTCGTGTTGGTTATTTTATAAATAACGAATACAGTGAATCAGAGCCAGAGTTACGTGAAAATCCCCCAGCTAAACCACAATTTGACAAAGTATTAAGGAATATTTTAGCATCAGAACCTAGAGTTACCAGATTTAAGATTAATTGGGCAGAACCAGATGCAGTACCAACGGATTCTGGAGATATATGCAATATTGAATCTACCCATGCTCCTAGTAATGATTCATATGGGGCATCATGCAATGCTGATAGTCAAATAAGTGGTATAGAATTTCATGGAAGCCTTAGTGGATATGGTGATAATTCAAATTCTATAGCTCCTATGGAGTGCTGAGGTAAGAAATGATAATTATAATAAAAACCTTTGTTTGATTTGATTCTATTGTTTTAATTGTTAAATAAATTTTGTTTTTTTTTTCAGATTAAATTAATTTATTAATGAAGATTCAATTAGAGCTTGTAGCTCTGAAACTAAATGACTGTTATAATAATCTTTATGAATCTGAGGTGTTATTTAAAAGATAATAATTTTTCTACATATTTAGTAATTTGTAAGATTTCACACGCATAATTTTGTTACATTTAGCTGTTCCTATTCCTAGAATTAAATAATTTTACATACTTAAAGCAAATAAGAATGTACATTTTTTTCTTTTGAAGCAGCTTTAGTGGTTTTAAAATTAACACTAAAATAAATTTGGCTCAACAAGATCTTTTTGAGGCTTCATTCTAGACTAAATAAATAATTGTTGTAAAGCTGTAAACTTGAAATTATTACAACTCCAGTGCAGTAGTGTTGACTTAATAGTAATAATATTGTCATGGATAGATCTCCATAAGGCAGAAATGTAAACAAAATGGCTTGAAAGCCTTTATATCCAGATTAAGAGTTAATTATTTGAAAAAAAAACAATGAAGTTCATATTAATTTTTTCTATCTTCCTTTGAACATATATTCTCTACTCAAAATTTTGAATTTAATAGTAGAATGGGCCTAAATCAATAATTTTAGTTAAATCCTACTTTGACAGTTTAATAATGCCTTTATGCCAAAACAATTCTGTTTGATTGTATTTGTAACTAATTACGTAACAAATTGTAGATATGTGTTATTTTTTAATTAGGCTAATAAACAAATTATGATCATGGTCAGTTTTATTTCATCACATTAGCAGCATAGCACCACTGCTGGAAATAGGCCTTTCCCTTAATATTTTTTAATCTTAATATATTTGAAAGTTATGATTCAATTATTTTTATCTCAAATGTACAAATAGGAATATTTATTGATTTGTATGAGTATGCATTCTTAATGTCGGCTTCTGCTGAATTGCAAAAATACTCAATTTTTATCAAACTAATTAATATCTTAATAATTAAAACATTTTAATGTCCTAACTCATTCAATGCTAGGAAATGTTACATAAATTAAAAATTGTTATTAACTGTAGGGTCCCACATGTTAAAAATTGCTTAGTCAGGAAAAAAGTCAAACTAGCCTAAGGGCTGACAATTACTAAATAGAAATGCCATCAAGTAAATATGCAATGTTCCTAAACCATACTTTATTATATTAGTTTTTTGAATTGAAATATTTCTTAGGACCAATTAAAATCTTTTTATTCACGTGAGATGTTCATTGTATTTAATATAAAATCCAGTTCTGACATTGTTTTACTGTTTTAGTACATTTTATTTTTTGATTATTGTGTTTGTGTTGACCAACTCTGGATCTAAACTGCATAGTAAAATGTTTATTGCGATGCCTTTTAGCTGCTTAGGGGCTGGTCTCAATCTATGTATTTGAATTCTTAAAGTGTGCATTTCTTCCTGCAATAAATGAAATAAATTAGGTGTTTATTGGCAGTTAAAGTAACCAGTAATGAAGATTAAATATTAATTTAGAATGGTTACATGGGTTTGACCTTAGGATCCCCGCTAAGCTCGGTGTGAGGACTTTAAAATGTGTTATCTAAAGGTCAAATGAATGCTAACTAGTCAACTATAAAATGTGACCTTATGAGAAAATAGATATGATGTATTCTGTGTATCAACTTTAACCTAGGAATCTAAACTGTTGACCTACTTTTGTATTCTTAGGTTTTGGATTTTGTAACAAACTTGATCCATATTTAGATATTGACATGTGAAGTGAACATTTGGTGTTTAAATCTTTTTTAGAAAATTGTGTGCACCAATGGAAGTTAAATTTATATGTAGAAATGTATGAAATTTTTTAAACACAATAATAGACCCAGTTAACTCTCACAGTTCACTTTCTGTGAATGATATATTTTGTTTGACGTGTTTGTTTGACCTAATATATTATTTAATTAATCGTGAATGAATTTCTAAAAATGAAGACCACTTCTTTCTCATAACAGGATTGGTATTTCCACAGATTATAGTTAAGATAAGCTTTTAATCAAAATGATTGCAACAACTGCTTTAATGACATACACATATTACGTTGCTTACTAGTTTTAGAGAAATTCTAATTTTTAAATACTATATTCGGATTTACTTTTTAAACGGTTTTGTTAATGGATTCTAGGCTTTTATAGTCTTCATTTCTTCATTAATAACACATCACGTTCCTGTAATTGTGAGCAATGCCGAATGTTGAAAATAAAAGTTTATATTGAAAACTCCACCCATTTTATACATAAAAGATCGTTTATTAGCTTGGCGTTGCCGCCAAAACTTTGATGTAAGGCGTAACGTATATTATACAAGCAACATTATAATCTAGAAATTATTTTATACCAACTAGTAGATTGTAATTTTCTTATGTACATATATATAAACATTTCAATTGTGTGCCGGCAAACAACTGAATCCATCGAACAGCAAAATATTCTAAATCTATGATAGTTACTGACAGTAAAAGCCGTAATCTTGATAGTGCTTCGCTTGCGTTAAATATATTAACTCCGAGGGAAAAAGGTATCCGGCAGACATGAAGCCATGTTGTAAGTGTAAATGAATGGGTTTCTCAGTGTGAAACGTTTAACCTTCACGAATTGTGAAACTATTTTAGAAAAGAACTCTTGAGTTTCTTGCCGATTTCTTCTCGGTGAAATCTTTATTCCGAACCAGGAGGTGGAATGTAAACTAGGACGTAATAGTTTTTGTAATATTTTGACAATTTAAAAGTTCTTGCAGTCATCGTCATCATCAGCCTATCAAGTCCACTGCTGGACATAGGCCTCCTCTAAAGACGCCCATTACGATCATGAACGATCTTAATCCAGCGGTTGCCCGCGACCTTTATGAGATCATCTTTCTGCGTTCCGGTACGCGATCGTCACTCGAGATCCTTTCTTCCCCATCGGTTGTCGATTCGTCGAGCAATGTAGCCAGCCCATTGCCATTTCAACTAACTAATACGGCGGGAAATGTCGGTTACTTTGGTTCGTGCGGAGAACTTCATTTCTGATTCTTTTTCGCAGCAAGACCCCAAGGATTGCCTATTGCCCTCAACAACTCGCTGAGTGACTCTGAGCTTCTCCATTGGGCCCATCGTGCTTGCAGTAAGCACAGTTAAATAAAGACCATTTTGATTTTATTGCCCCACTTCTCGTTGTGTATCTACTAAATAGTATAAATTTGCTAGAATTTCGCCAAATTGTGCCGAAAATCGTATATTGCAACACTTAACTGGTGTTATGCACCTACATAATATTTTTTTATACATAAGATAAGGTGCACAAGTTAAATTATAAATGATAATTTTTGAAAAGTACACAATGAGTTAAGAATTGATGCGTGTAACATGTGGAAAATTTGTTTGTTCTTAATGTAAGTGTGTTTGGATAATTTTTAATCTGTAATAAACTGTATATTTGTTACATGAAATGGTTATATTAACTGTTGTTTTTAAGATTTTCAACTATCTATATTCTGTAATGTGGGACGTAGAATTTTGCATAAATTAGATGTAATTTTTGTAATAATAAACAAAAAATACGTTTTATGATAATGTTTCCTTAAAGAAATATACTTGAATTATTACTTTATTTTTTTTTTTATTATAGTATAGCGGACAACTAAGCAAGTGGGTCTCTTGTAAGAGAACACCACCGCCCATCACCAACCGCGCCACATTCTATGCATTGATTGTGTTTCTGACTTTTTACGCCACTTAAGCGTCATTTTTAAGGACCTCTGATATCCTCACTAACTCTGCGAAACACAGTAAAAAAGTTTCACGCTGAGTAATCTGTGAGCCCGTGGTATCACTTCAGTTTTTTGTGGTTTAGTCACATAAGATAGAAATATGAATATATTTTTCGCTTGCAGAGGTTTTAACAGCCGACTTAGGGAACTTAAATAAAGAGCCTACCTATAAAAAAGGCCGGCAACGAACCCGCGGCCATAAGAGGCTGGGATTCTCCACGGACGGGGCACTTGGGTGTGCGTCCTGCTGATTTACCTACTTGTGTATAAAAAAAACATTAAGTCTTTTCCTAAATACGTTAAATAAGTACCTATAAAAGTTTTTCATGGCTTGTTCAATGTGAAGGCAGATTTTATTTGAAATTTACGAATTTTAACTAAACTCTTTAAGTTTTAATAATATGATATTTATTAAAAGTTCATCTTTTAGATATTTTTCTCGTATATTCCAGTGCCTTCCCCTATGTGGTCAGCGTAAACAAAATGGCGTTACAACGTTTGACGACTCTGCGGGCCCTGATGGCCAGCCAGCCGACAGCGTTGGCAGCTTATATTGTACCCACAGCTGATCCACATAATGTGAGTTTTTTTAATAACACGGCTCTGAATTCTAGCTCTTTCGAACTGATCTTATTTTTTTTACAAGTAAAATCGTGGGAATATTATAGCAAAAGTTATTTGACATGGCGTACGTACGCGTTCCTAGACCCATTAAATTACATTTGTTTCTTATTTATAACCTTTAATAATTACGTAACATGCTTTTGTTTGCAGTCAGAATACATAGCAGAGAGGGATGCAAAGCGAGCATGGTTGACAGGTTTCACGGGCTCGGCTGGTACGGCCGTGGTGACAATTGACAAGGCGCTCGTCTGGACAGACGGACGATATTACACACAGTTCGAGAAGGAGGTCGATTTGAATCTGTGGACTTTAATGAAGCAGTGTTAGTGTTGTCTATAGTTACCTACTTATGTAATAATCAGAGAGTGTAGAATATTTTTTGAAAACTGAAGTATCTGTAGAATATTTCACACGTGAGAGAGCCATGCTGAAGCATATGCTAACGCACTAACTGGGCCGGCCCAAGTGATACTACGGGCTCATAGAATACTCAGCATGAAATTGGTACTTGTATTTGAAACGGTGGTTCTACTGTGACTTTAAGATTCCGATTAAGCGGCGTAAAATGCGCGGACTGTAGCGCGATTGTCTATGTTCGGCGGTGTTCTCTTACCATATAGGAGACCCACTAACTCCGTTGTCCGCTATACCATAAAAAAAACTAGTGAATTTCATAACATTGTTTTATATTTTCACAATTTCATTACAAATCATAGCCAGTGTGTTACCCTGTTTTACGAGATGTACTATTGCAAAGTTTCATTAAAATCGGTTCAGTAATATTTGTATGTAATATATGTATTATATACAAACCTTCGCCTTTATAATATTAGTAGGAATGTATGAATATTCTTTGAATGGATTCTCGGTTATGGTTATTTTATATTCGTTTTGGATTCCAAAATATTACGCTACATATACCAACAGTAAAACATAAATATTTAACGCATTTTCTTAGAGAAACGTTAAAAAATAATAAAAATAACGAAAATGTGAGATAAAAGTGTTATTTTCGAATAAATTTATATTTTTACAACAAAAGTAATTAACTAGTGAGGTCGTAGATAAGAGAAGACTTGTTTTTTTACGAATGACATTGCAGTATATTATAAAATCTTGAAAGATAATAATTGTCTTAATTGAATATAAAGTTTATTTATATTCAATTAAGACTAAATATGTAATTCATTATCGAATAAAATTATCACAGAATGCTCAACGTGAAACGGTACTTGTGCTATTTCGCTGAGTGAGTGAGAATCGGAGGCCCTTTAAATGCTGTTTAAGTGGCGTAGAAAGCCGGCAACACAACCAATGCGCGGACTGTGGCGCGCTTGTCCATGGACGGCGTTGTTCTCTTACCATATGTGGTTGGTGGTGTAAAAAGCAATACAAGTGTATAATTGTAAATTTCTAGTCGTTTTGGGAGTTCCGAACAATGTATACATAAAGAAAATAAGGTCATTTATATGATAAGAGTACAATGCCGCCCATGAACAACCGCGCCGTAGTCCGCGCATGGTTGTGTTGTCGGCTGTTAACGCCGCTTAAGCGGCACTTTTAAGGGCCTCCGATATTCTCACTCATTGTATAACACAGCACAAGTACCGTTTCACGCTGAGTATTCTATGAGCCCGATATCACTTCGGACGAGCCAGCTCAATTAGTGCGTCAGCATGGCTCTCCCACAGGTGAAAAAGTTAATTAAAATTTGATAAATAATATTCTCATTTTTAATTTTAATGTATGATTTATGGTTAGTTTTGTAATTTTTTGTTAACAGCCCTACCAGAGACACCCTCCATAGAGAAATGGCTGAGTACCAATTTGAGTGGAGGTTCGGTTGTGGGATACGATCCTTATACTATGACCTGGGAAGAAAACACACGATTAAGGGTAAGCTATGATTCCTACATACTAACTAGAGTGGGTCGTCCCGCCACGCGATGGAAAGACGAATCTCACGAAGGTCGCGGGCAACCGCCGGACCCACATCGCTCAAGATCGTAATGGGTGGGCGTCTTAGGGGAAGGCCTATGTCCAGCAGTGGACTTGATAGGCTGATGATGATGATTCATACATATACTCTATTTTGAGAACCATGGTTTTGAAAATGTACCATGAAGCGAGAGGTATCCGGTTCGAATCCCGGTTTGGACAGTTATAATTTTATTTATTCGGTCTCTGAAAGGGCTTGACAGTCTCCGGGCGAGTATCTTTATACTGTCGCACCCGTGGGAGAGGCATGCTGAAGCATATTCTGACGCAATAATTGGGCCGGCTCGTCTGAAGTGAAACCATGGGCTCACAGAATACTCAGAATAAACTTTTGTACTCAATTGGTTATCAATTCGTCGAGCGATGTGGCCAGCCCATTGCCACTTCGACTTACTAATACGGCGGGCAACGTCAATCACTTTTGTTCGGCTGCGGATAACCTCATTTCTGATTTTATCTCGCAGCGAGACTCCGAGCATTGCCCTCTCCATAGCTCGCTG
>DWCF01000729.1:0-39535 GCA_018230265.1 Delias oraia | reverse complement strand
CCTAAATCTGTGTAATGATCTAGTAGTAATTGAGTGAAATAAACTATTATGTATTTCTGGAGATTTTTGATCAGCTTAAATTATAAATGTTATTATAAATGTCCGGAACGTAATTCGAACCCGATACCTCTCGCTTCATGGTACACTTTTAAAACCATTAACAATATTGTTATAATAAATTTTCTCACTAAACTGGACTTCAAATAGGCAAATCAAATAATTGAATGGAATAAATAAGTAATATGTGAGAACGCTTTAAACTCTAACTAATGGTGCATGTGTTTAATAATAACTAAGATCCGCTGATATGTAATAATTGTGGTAAATGTAAAGTATAAAAATTATAATAGATAATTAATTAAACTAATAAATTATTAGAACTAATAAAATATAATATTATTATAAGAAGTCAATTTTTTTATTTATATTCGTCAACGGCGGTTGTAAGGATAATAAAAGTTTATATGTAAAACAGAATTATTTTGTCGAAATGTCAATATAATTTGACTTTTAGTTAAATATCATCAAAGTATTAATTTCCAAGCCCTAATGATACGATATTCAGACATTGAAGAGACACAACAGAAGGAATGGGTTCTTCCCATTCCTTCTCTCTGACTCTCCAACAAACCATTCTTATTATTATCGTACTTAAATATAGAATACAAATAAAAAGTCAACAAAAAAATATTTAAAAAATCACTCCACACAAAGAGACGTCTGAAAAGTTACGTTCTTTCCGTCAGTACCCGGCGCGCGGCTGAAAGACAAACACGTGATGACAAAATGCGGACGCTTCTCTTAATATATTTCGCGACGTTAGTGCAATGTGATATAAAGGGTGAAGTGAAGTTAAGACATTCAAGGACCCTGATAAGACATGGTCGCTCAAGAGTGCATTTTGCAAGACTTCACACAAGGCCCAGGGATCTAGTTCCTCAAATTATAGAACCTGAAACTACTAGAGAGTTAGGTTAGTTGATGTAACAATTTAAAAAAAAATAAAGAAGCTCTCTCCAATTTTATATAGGTTCTTAATATCTTTCACTTAATGGTTTTCCACCGGTGGGAGAGCCATGTTAACGCGCACTAATTGGGCCGGCTCGTCCGAAGTGATACGATGGGCTCACAGAATACTCAGCGTGAAACGGTACTTGTACTGTGTTTCGTAGAGTGAGTTAGAATAATGCAGGCATTAAAAAATGCCGCTTATGCGGTGTAAAAAGCCGGCAACACAACTAATGCGCGGATAGCGCGGTTGGTGATGCGACGGTGTTTTCCTATCATATAGGAGAGCCACCTGATCCGTTGTCAGTTATACTATAAAAGAAATATTCTGAATCTACAATTTTTTTTAACTTTCTTATAAGTAAGATGATTATGATTGAAACTACTTTAAAAGAAAATTATTATTAAGTATAGAGATAAAAGATATCTTAAGCAATAAATATTGTTATTTATTCTACTGTTATATTGACTATTCATTCAAACATAAAGGCAGCTATCTCTATTTGGGTGAAACTCATACTTAATTATTGTATCTAACAAAGTTAATATAAAGTAGTTTATTCCTGTTTGTTTTTTGAAATCAGTATAAATATCTCCATGATATTGGCAATTTACTTTAGTAACAATAAGTAATTTAAATAGGAAATCTAGTAAATTTTTCCCCTATATAGATAGACCATTAAAAAAAATTTTGTACATCAAATTACCTTTTATTCTGATATAATGGTTTCTATGTTCTATATAATTGTATCTTAAAATCTGTTTTGCCGTTTAACGAACTCAATTAGAATAAAATCCGAGTATCTAACTATTATTGTTAAAATAATTCGTAGTTTATAAGTCAAAATTAATAGGTATTTAAAATTTACTCTAAATTATTTTATTAAAAGACAAAAGTTACAGCTAAATATCAAATATCGATTTAATCAATACCACTCTAGCTTCAATTCTGGTATGTTAAAAAAAATTCCAAATGTGAGTATTTATAAAATATTTATTTTATTTATTTGTCATAACGATCCGCTTGCTGAGTGCAGTGGCGAGTTTAAGTTTATTATTATTTTTTTAAATGTATCAAATTTTTGATTCATATTTGAAGTAGCTTGGAACGGACCAAACGAATATATTTTAAACACGAATAGATTTTTTCGTTTTATAAGCCTTGTATCGTGCAAAAATATTTAATTCAAAATTTTAATAGATAATAACTTTGTTCATCATTTGAAAAAATAGCGTGTTTATAAAGAAAAAGTTATAAGTTAGATTTCAATCTTAATTATCGACTGTTTTTGACAACCCTTTGTTCACTTTCTACTATTATCTTAATTAAGCTTAAATTATTAAGCTTTTGTTGTCTACGAGTTTAATAACAATTATATTCTTATTATATAGATAATGCAAGATACTATTTCTAGTTTTTTCCAGGGCTACATACAGAGCTCCTATTTCTTTGTTCTATGGTTAATCAATGATAAGGGAACTTGTCAAATTTACGCCAATAATTTAGGTAATAAATATTGTTTGTGATCAAACATGGTTGTAAAATATATATTTGTAGGGGATATTGACATTAAAACATGCACTTCCAATTGATTATCTTCTTTTAGATATTATGGAAAGTCGGTATATAAACTTTAATATCGTTACATCTATGTAATAACATGGTGAAAATGTTTAATTAAATTTCTAGTATATATAAAAATAGAATGTTTCTAGATTTATTTATAGCTTAATACTTTTCTATAACCAAGCATTGTGGTACAAGTATCTTGATAAATGATCATCGACAAAATGTTGTTCATTTGTCAAGCGTCAATTTCCGTTGCAACGGTCCCTGCGTTAGACATTTGATGGGCTAAAGCAGTGTTATTTATGTGGGAGATGCATACAAAAATTTATTATGTTACTCAAATAACTAAAAAAATTGAGGGTCACATATATAGTTATATCGAAATGGATATAGAATTCGCATTTTGTTCCGCATTTTATTTTAATATATATTTAATGACAATAATAACATTGATGTGATTTTATTAGATTTTATTTGATGGAACTCGATTTCAGCAATGTGATAAAAATACTTAATTATATTAATTAAAATGACTATAAACACAAAAACAAATTTATATAAGCAACAAAATTACTTTCCACGTGATTTGATACTGAAGCCTTAATACCCAATTTATGACGGAAACTAATTAATTATGATGCTCAAATTTCATATCTGAATACCTATTATTAGAAAGCCTTAAGAACACGAAAAAAGTTGGCTGCTGCCTTGGGCTTATATAAAAGTATATTGATATTAATGACCCATATAATTGTACTAAGGTCTAGATTACATTTTAGGAAAACGTATGGAACCACATTATTATTATATGAGAGTATAAACGGGCTTTTTCAGGATAATCTTTGAACACATGATACTTATACTGAATAACAGACTTATTCTATTATTGTTACTATATGTAAAATTTACTAAATAAATAATACCAAAAACATTCACGTCCTCCTGGAAAACTCACTTTTAGTTTTAACATTGAGCTAATAATAAAAAATATGGCCAAAGATGCTGTAGCAAGAAAATTATAACCAAACTATAACATATTTTAAATGTAAAAAGGATACACACTCAATCAAAAAAAATCAACGATAGTAAAGTCACTGAGAATATAATATCAAATCAATATAAAATATATAGAAGCATTATTTCAGTGATATCGATAAAATTATTAAAGAATTAATTAAATTGCTCACAATCTTGTGCTACGTGGTTATAAATCTGAAGTTGAAACGTGACAATTTGGAGTGCGGAATGGTTCACAGCTCATAAGCGCTCGTGCGGGATTACTCAGAAAATAACGTTGTAATTGCTCCTTACTTGGCTGAAAGCCTTTGCGTTGACGCAAATATTATCTGTAATTTCTAGTTAAACGTTGAGACCTAAGGCATTTTTAAAATTCACAGAATATTCAGCGTGAAACGGTACTTGTATTGTGATATCGGAGACCCTTAATAGTGCCGCTTAAGCGGCGTAAAAATCCGGCGAAACAACCAATGCGCGGACTGTATCGCGGTTGTTCATATGTGGCGGTCTTCCTTAGCATATAGGATGTCCACCTGCTCCGTTGTCCTCTATAGCATGAAAAACCCATGGGAGAGATAAGTTGAATTATATGCAGACGTTTTAATTGGGTTAGCTCGTTCGAAGTGATACTACTGGAGAATACTAGCTTAAAACAATACTTGTACTGTGTGTGAATGAGACTATCGGAGGTACATAAAATTATACAAATGAAGTGGGCTTAAAAGGACGGCAACATAACCAAAGTGCGGTTAGTGGCGAAGTTGTTCATAGACAGGGGTGATCTGTTTAAATAAAGTATACCCTCCTGCTCCGTTACTCTATACAATAAAAATATATTAAGTATATGTACTTTTGTTTAAATTTTTAGTGACACAAGTTCAATTTCCATTGATTCCTCAGGCGCGTTCACGTAAATACATCATCATCATTTCAGCCGTAGGACGTCCACAGCTGTATATAGGCATCCCCTTCGGACTTACCCATGCACTCCGACAGGTGTCGGAGGCGACCATATATGTCCAGCGTCATCCAGCGACTTCTATAAGTCAAACGCTGCACTTGCTGGAATAAAAAACAATTTCGGATTATTAGGTTTTGCAATAAAGGCGGTGTAATAAAGAAAATTAAGGGAACGAAAATGTTCACAGATTGCAAAGCTTTTTCTCACTTAGGCACGTCTCACTTTTGTCGTTTCTGATATAACACGTTAATCTAAGCGCAATGTTGTACATTAAAGCTTTACCCTTTCATTTTAAGAAAGTATTTTAGAATTAACCCTCTGCTCTTCAGAGAGTTGTGTGCTCCCAAACGCACTAAAACCTACCTCGAAAGCCCTCGTAATGGTTATTTAGTAGATCCTCTTTCAGTCAAACTTCAAAGAGAAGGGCCAAAAAAATATTCAAGTTAGAGAATTTTCAATATATTCTGTGTTAAAAGATTTTGTAAGGAAATATTTGATCTGTAGAGGGTTTTACGCACTTCAACATGACTCTCTCACTGCGACAATGTCAAGACTGTCACTCGGCTACTATCAAGCCCCTCCAGAAACGGAATAAATTATAAATTAAATCATAATTTATAAATGTCTGGACCGTGATTCGAACCCGATACCTCTCCATTCCTTGTAGAGTTATTAATCCTAAAAGCTTCCTAAAATCCTAAATCTTTAAAGCTACGAGCCTCTCAATTGTGATTTGTTTTCCTATTTTTTCAATTATTTTTTTATTATTCGTTGAATATATTCGTAGTTTTAAGCCATATTTTAATTATTATAATAGATACTACTAACCACAAGAAAAATATCTCAATGAAGAGATTATTAATACTATTTCTTAAAACATTGTTAATAATTTATAAGTTCTACCTGAAATCTATCTTGATTATGTCAGTTTTCGTTACGGAACTGACAGTACAGAGAAACGTCAAACGTACAACATACATCTACGTTGGGACTTGTAAAATAAATATTTATGATAAAGCAATAAATTCAATTATATAAAATAGTATCAATTATTTTATATTGGCAACGGAGCAAGCGGGTCTCCTCTATGATAAGCCACGCCTCAATTCGCGCTTTGACGTGTGTTGACGGCTTTTTACGCCGCTTGATCGGTATTATTTCACGGGTATTATGAAAACCGGTGGTATCACTTTGGACACCGGGCCAATCAGTGCGTAAGCGTATGGTTCAAAATGGCTCTCCCACAGATAAGACATACTCACTCGACAGCCCACACAAAGACCGAATAAATTAAAATTTTTATTGATACATGTATAAAATATTTTATATTATTTTCATGTCACCTATCACTAATTGATTCACAGTTTCATTCGTAACAGTAGAAGCAAAAAGATACGTTTATAGTAACATGTAAAGGGTGTCAAATGACTAGACATGCAAATCATCAAAGAGTATTTCGTTTGTACAAAGAGAACCTGTGACGACGCAAGTGCTCTGCGAGTGTTGTTACATTTTGTATTGCCCAATTTTGTCGTCAATAATGATACATTTTCTTTCATTAAACAATATTAATTGAAACTATAACAGAAAAAAAACAATTTAGTCGTTCGACCAATTGATTCGCTAAGTTTCATAAATTCAAATGTACCAAATAAACAGTCGAGGGCTATTACGGTTTATGTCTCTGATTTTATTATCTCCATTTGGTTTATGTTCGCCTGGTAGTCGGTAAGGCGGGAAGGGTTTTATGTTGATATCAAAATCTGAATATGACGGAAAATTCTTAATAAATCAAAGCATACGTGCGTACGTTATGTAAAAAATATATTGGCAATTAAAATTAATTGCAGTTGAATGTTATCATATTAATTGACTTTTATTTTAAAAAACTTAAAATTTTTCATATTGCAGCATTATTAAAGCAACCGCAATAAAAGTCGTCTCAATGGTATTCGAATCTATTGTGAAAGCAACAGAGACCGAAAAATATTTAATTTGCGTAGCTTAATTAAATGGTTTAAAAAGTGTACCATGAAGCGAGAGATATCCCGCCTGGTCCGAACAATTATAATTTATTCGGTTTCTGGAATGGCTTAACAGTGGCCGGGCGAGTGTCTTAAAACTGTCGCACACATGGGAGAGCCATGCTTCAGCATATGCTGACGCACTTTGGGCCGGCTCGTCCGAAATGTCACTACGGGCTCAACGTGAAACAGTACTTGTGCTGTGTTTCGCAGAGTGAGTGAGGATATCGGAGGCCCTTAAAATGCGGATTGCGCGGTTGTTCATAAGCAGCGGTGTTCTCTTACCATATACGAGAGCCACCTACTCTGTTGTCCGCTATAGAATAAAAAATAAAAAAGTAGTCGAATAGATTTGTTCATAAGAATAATCACTATTATTGGATATACATATAAGTCAAGTTAGCCCGCTGTGACCCTCTTCGTATTGAAATGGATTCGTTCCATTAAGTATATTAACGAAAAGAAAATACGTCCCATGGACCACGCTTAATCAATATCGAAGTAATTGTCTCAGCTTAGTAAATGTATGACCGGTTGTATTGGAAATCTAATATTTATCTTTTTAGACTTATGCTAAAAATATTTTTAAATATCTTATTACTTTCGTTATTATTATTATATTATTGAAGTATTAGAGTGAAGACTTCGGGCCAGCAAGCGCAGCGTAGGATGACCGCCCACAAGTTGGACAGACGACCTTATAAAGGTTGCTGGAAGACGCTGTATGCAGGTCGCTTCTGACAGATGTGCATGGAGGTCCGAAGGGGCGGCCTATGTCCTGAAGTGGAAATCCTACGGCTGAAATGATGATGATGTTGATACTTTGTGTCTATAAAATGCTGTTGCTGTTTTTTTCTTATTTTTTTTATACATTTTATAATATAACTTAGATTGAATTTAATTTAATATATATTTTAGTTATTATAAATGATGAACAGTATATAATGATGTTAAAAATTATCAAAAATCCAATTTTATCATAAAAATATTTCATTTTAAAACACATATTTTTATTCAATTAAATTTAAATGGTTCGTTTTTACAAAAAAATCTCAAAAGAACACCATACATGCAATTAATTTTCCAATTATTTATAATAAAAATAAGTGATTGTGGCAAATGAAGTTATTTTTTGTTTACCTTATTTTGTTTTCCTATTAAGAAGTATTGTGTGGTCTTTTAAGTGAAAAGTTTAGCTTATCTTTAAATTAACTCTTCTCTATGTGCTTTTAAAAGTAATTCTGAATGCAGACCTCACGTTTGCCGAACAAAGTTATACTTCAACCTATTTAACTTCCCCGCAACATGAATACGAACTTATACGCGATAATTGAGGAAGGCGGGAAATTTATTTTGTCACATTTTCCCCACATTCTCTTTATTTGAGAGAAATCGAAATTACCGCATCTTACGATTACGTACCACTTGGTACAAAAATATTGAAATAACATTAATATTGTTGTCGTAAAATATAAATAACTTAGCACAGATTATTTAAAGCACAGATTATTTATCTTTTAAATTTTTATATTCGTTAACGTATTTTCTATTGCCAATATTCAATAGAACTCGGACTATTAGAATCTTTTGAGAAAATTTTGGGAGCCTCGTAGCTTAATGCTTTTAAAAGTGTACCATGAAACAAGAGATATCTGATTCAAATGCCGGTCCGGACAATTGCAATTTATAATTTAATTTATAATTTAATAGGTCTCTGGAAGGGCTTGACAGTGGCCGGGGGAGAGTGTCTTAATAATGTCGCATCCGTGGAATAGCCATGCTGAAGTTTATGCTGACGCACTAATTTGGCCGGCTCGTCCGAAGTGAAACCACGGGCTCACAGAATACTCAGCGTGAAATGGTACTTGTACTATGTTTCGCAGAGTGAGTGAGGATATCGGAGGCACTTAAAAGTGCCGTTAAAGCGGCGTGAAAAGCCGGTAACACAACTAATGCGTGGTCTATGGCGCGGTTGTTCATGGGAGGCGGTGTTATCTTGCCATTTGGGATAACCCACTTGCTCCGTGGTCCGGTATAAAAAAAAATCTAGTGATAAATTTTTATTTTTAAATCTTTTTAAATCTTGTCTTGTACACAATTCAAACACAATGCTATTTTTGGTCTTCATGTAAGTCGTTTAAATCAAACATAACATACAGCCACTTGAACAGATTAATTCCTACTTGGAATGTGCACAAATGAATAAATATTTGTTAATTGTATGTGAAATGCAACCGAATGTTAAATGTTTGCGGGAATTATCAAAGGAACAAAGGTTTTATAATAATCCCAAGTAATTCAAATAATTAATTTTATATACAAAACGGATCGCATTTCAGTTACAGTTCAATAGTTAATAGATATAATTAATAATTCGGTGAATAAACTTTCCTTATCGAATATATTTTCACATTTATCTGAAGGATAACATAAAATCGCCACAATTTGATTCAATTACAAAAACTTCAATAATATTGTGTTGTAGTACGTTACAAAATAAAGGAGATGCGCTTATCTACTGTTTGTCTAGGTTTTTAAAGACGGTATTAGCCTAAACATTCTTATATCTAAGATAGATTAAGTATTTTTAAATCCGGAGGCAGACGAGCAGATTTCTCACATTGGATAAGCGGACCACCAAGACCACCGTCTGACCTTTTGGGTGCGTTGCAGGCCTTTAAGAATACGTGCGCTTCTGTTTTGAAGTTCCAGTCACATTCAAAACAGTACACATATATTTGCCTCATTTTCCTTCACAAGAAGGAAAGTAAGGCAAAGGGTAAAATTATTCGATCTATGAACAGCAGTATCTTGGGCGTAAGCGCATTGAACGCTTGACCCACTTTACTAGATTACTTCCATACTAAATAATCATTGAAATTGACGCACATATGTCAGTTCTTTGCTGTTTTCAGAGCGTGTTGTAAAAGCAATCACAAACTGTAAAAAGTTAGGGCGCTAGTATTAATCAAGTAGCCAGCCGGATCGATGTGGATAGAGACAAGGGAATGATAAATGCGTATAACACCTTCACCGTGCTCAACTACTATTAATAAGATATTCTCTGAATAAATTAAATATCTAATTTCGAAAATTTAGTCCATGGGAGAGCCATACTTCAGCATATGCTGACGCACTAATTTGGCCGGCTCATCTGAAGTGATACCACGGGCTCACAGAATACTGAGCGTGAAACGGTACTTGTACTGTGATTCGCAGTGTGAGTGATATTTGAGGCTCTTAAAAATGCCGCTTAAGTGGCGAAAAAGCCCGCAACACAACCATGCGTGGACTGTTACGCGGTTGTTCATGGCTGGTGTTCTCTTACATATAGGAGACCCACCTGCTGCGTTGAGTAAAAAAATATTCTAAAATAGCATAATGGTGCATCATATTATTTTTATATAAATAATTTAATATATTATCATACTACTTTTGCCAAAATCACAAGTGATCACATTTTTAATAACACGAAGGCTTCGTTCGAGTGCGCAAAGTTTTAATGAAATATATAGAGTTGCTGATTCCATCTCACTAATAAGGTAAGATCAGTAATATATCGGAAATAAAACGGGTCGAAGCTATGGTCGCACAGAATAATTCAATTTGTTCATGTTTTAATAGTTTGACCTGCTAATTCTGAATTTCAATGTTATAATTAGAACATTAGAGTTTTGAGCGCGAAGCGAGAGATGTCGGGTTCGAATCCCGGTTCGGACAATTACAAATTAATTTAAAATTGATTACATCTCTGCTAAACCTTAACAGTGGCTGGGCGAAGAAAACTTCTTACTAAATGATGCTACTATTCTATCCTCTGATATTTTTATTCTGTTCTGTGAATATTTTTTTTTATATCATAGCGGACAAGGGAGCAGGTGTATCCTTATATATACATAATATATATTATGTTTATGTATATATATAGACCCACTATATATAATATTTGAAATAAATATATACTCACACATAAGTTCTAGAGTCTCGCATCTTAATGGTTTTAAAAGTGTACCATGAAGCGAGAGGTATCGAGTTCGAATCCCGGTCGGGACAATTACAAATTATGATTTAATTTATAATGGTTTCGGTCTGTGGAAGGGCTTGACAGTAGCTGGGCGAGTGTCTTAATACTGTCTCACCCATGGGATAGCCATGCTGAAGCATATGCTGACGCACTAATTGAGCCGGCTCATCCGATATGATACCACGGACTCACAAAATATTTAGCGTTAAACGGTACTTGTACTGTGTCTCAGAGAGGGAGTGAGGATTTCTGAGGTCTTAAAAATGCCGCTTAAGCGGCATTAAAAGCCGGCAGCATAACTAATGCGCGGTTGTCCGTGGGTGACATTGTTGTCTTTTCTTACCATATAGGAGACCCACCTGCTCAGTTGTCTGCTATGCAATAAAAAAAATAAGAAAATCCAATTATACAAGAAAATTGTTAAAAGAAGCTACTAAATTAATAAAATAGTTACAAAGAATAGATGTTGTAGCTCTTAATTGTAACGTTGGAATAACAAAAAAAAAGAAAATCCATACTTCTTTAAGGTACGTTTTGCAAAGTACAGAAACAACAGAACAAAGCAAGAAACAAATAATATTGAAGGTGCGTTATGAAAACCCAAATGAGAGTATGTATTGGACATAATATGAATTAAGTGAATCTATAGTACTATGTCCCGTTAATAGGTAATTTATTGTAGCGACCACGGACAATTTGTCACCCTAACTGCCCACCTTGAACCCATATTTACTAACATCCGTATTGACCACTTATTGCATTACTTTATATAGACAATTTGCCCTTAATTGCAACTGCAGACAATTAAGCCCATTAAAATGAAGGCTTGAGATAAAGAATAATTTCAATATTCTTTTTATAATCCAAATTAATTTCACATAATCGTAAACTAATTAAATTCTACTTAATTATGCTGAATTTTTGGCGGGATTTTCAATAAACATAGAAGGACTAGTTGAGGAAATAATTAAATTAAATTAATATGTAGATATAACTGATGTGTATGTATTAAATTAATATGTATCCCTTATTGCGGTTTCATGTATTTTTTAAAACCTTTCTTAAAATCTTCTTCTTTTTAAAATCTTAATATACCTATATATGAAAAAATTTACGTAATTTAACCAGAGAGCACGAAGTAAAACTTTTCCTTATCATATTCCTGAAACAGGATTTTATTTTAAAACGAAATAAGAGTAGCATCATTCTCGCTACGAATGTGATTACATGCTGGGATTTTTAAACGAATTTGAATGGCCGAGTACTTACAAAAATTACAGTAATTTTATACTTTTTATTTTAAATCTATTCAAAATAAGTCATAGAGAATTTATTAAATAAATTATTAAATTTATATTAATAAATAAGAATTTTTTAAAGATTTTTTTAAGATATTTATAAACCGTGTTTGTGCAACTATTTGTATGAGTTTTTGAATAGTTATATGTTTATAGTGTCAAAATATTTACCCTCGTTGTCAATCTGCCATCACACTAGATGATCATTCATTTGCAATACAATCCTCGGGAAATGGGCGACCCAATCATAATTTTGGAAAAGCTGGAATCTGTTGCGATATTCCCTTGTACAATTAACAAAAGTTGATTTTTTTTATGGTATAGCGGACAACGGAGCAGGTGGGTCTCATATATGGTAAGAGAACACCGCCGAACTTGAACAACTGCGCCACAGTCCGCGCATTGGTAGTGTTGCCGGGTTTTTACGCCGTTTTAGCGGCACTTTTAAGACCCTCCGATATCCTCACTCACTCTGCGTAACACATCACGGTCTTACGCTGAGTATTCGTTTGATTATTATATAATAAAATGTGTTATTCCTATACCAGTGAAAGCATCTTACGTATAGAAAAGTGATCAGTGATGGACCTTCTGTGGGTAGCCTTATGAAACATTTCTTTATCTCGATTGAGTAAACAACTTAAATACGCCTGCGGTTAATACATACAGCCGGCATAGTTGTGCTAATATATTTCATTTATAATGTAAAATAAATTTAAAATAGATAATATTGTTAAATGAAACGAGGTACATAGAATATCTTGTTAAATATAATGCACAACGACTTTGAATCGCTGAGAACAAACGAGAAAAGCATTTTATCCACAATTATATAAAGAAGAGATGAAACTTGATTACAACCTTCAATTATTATTAACGGATATAAGAACATACTTTAAGCCGTGGGAGAGTAATGCTGATGCACTAATTGGGCTTGCTCGTCCGAAGTGGAAGTGAATCCACGGGCTCACAGAATACTCAGCATGAAACGGTACTTGTACTGTATTTCGTAGTGTGAGTGACGTTATCGGATGATCTTAAAGAGTTCCGCTTAAGGGCCTAAAAAGCCGACAACACAACCAGTGCGCGGACTGTGGCGCGGTTGTTCATGGGCGGCGATGTTCTCTTATCATATAGGAGACCCACCTGCTCCGTTGTTCGCTGTAGAATAAAAAATCATACATCAAAATTAGATTCTTGGATATATATGCAGGTACTAAGTAAGTAAGCTATTAAATAGCTGTCAAGACCAAATCAAGAAGTTTTTACAGGAGTGCTGTATAACTTTTCTTATACACAGAATCTATAGAAAAACTTCTGAAATTAAATGAAATATTTTATTCAACATAAATACAAGAATGGAGCTCTTTGAACATCAAAATCAGTCTACCTCCGGTTCCAAGCTAAGCACTGAGAAGAACCGGTGAAACAAACTCAGTGGCTGTAATTTTTTTACATCCGTAAGATACTAAAATATAACAAAAAATTATCTCTGAGAATGCCTGTCATGAACACCTATTTCCCAAGACGTGACCTCATTTACAAAATCATTAACATTATAGTATGCTTTATCGCACAAGCGTCCCTTAACAGTGCTGTAATTTAATAAAATTTACATATAATAAAAAAATGAGAACTGTTGTTTTTTTAGAGAATAAAATCATTATCCTCTCTTAATTGTAAACCTTTTTGAAACATCAGAATTTACGAGTGACTGTCAAATATTTATTTTACAAGTAAAATTGAGGCTTCATGATCTATTTTTGGGACGAAAGGAGGTAAATAATCGATTCAATATAAAACGTGTCGTTTCACGCCACCACCACCTACCTTCTTAATATCGTGGATTTTATGAGAACTTTTTATGATACGTGACACATGTGAGTGTTTCATCCCTGAACCTTGTCCCTATAATTACACCAATAATTATGTACCATTCACAAATAGCCAAAATTAAATGGATTTTATTATAATACCTTTGACATCTTAGCTGTGTACTCATACGTGAGTCACCCTGAAGCATTGCTGACGCATTAATTGGAGCGACCGTCTCGAGTGATACAATGGGTTTACAGAATATCAGCATGAAATAGTATCTGTACTGTTTCGCTAAGTATGTGAGAATACAGATTGAAGCCAGGTGGTCCATAATATAAAAAAGTTTAGATTTTCCCTAAAAGACCCGCAAAGCACCTATGGCCAAGCAGATGCTGGATAGCCATGGGGAAACCGCTTATACTATATGAGCCTCCTGCTCGTTTGATTCCCTATTTTCATTAAAAATAATATGTCGATTGCCGCTTAAACTGTGAAACAGGCGTCAAGAAGCGCGAATCGTTTTTATCCACGAGCGTTGGTAATCCATTACATTCACATTAAAAATGTAGTTCAGTATATCTCTAAAAACACACATTATAACAATTCTAGGGCAACTTTTTTATAAGAGAACCTGTTATAATGTTATGAGTATTAATGTTTTTCTTCCACATTAATTTTAGTCCTCAAAATTTTCCTTATTACAATCTACACAATACCTTACAGAGCCTTATTAAAAAAATAACAGTTTTCTAATTTAGATTACAGCTTACTTACAAGAAGTCTAAAATGTATTACATTTTCAATGTAATAAGTTTTATTTTATATATTACATTGTCTGTTAGATAGCTTAATTAAAAATACATACGATTCAAATTAGTTACCGCAGCTAAGAGACCTATGAGTACCATCTCTCTACCATATAATCCGATAAGTTCATTAGTATGCCAAACCAGTCATTATGGTATATTCGTAGTCTGCATTAGTACTCGATGAAACCCACAAAATCCCAGCACACATTATGGCTCCCATTTAGCTCGCTATACGGTTAGGATGGTCTATGTAAATGAGTCAGCAGATACGACAATCATAGCCAAATTACACGACTATGCTAAACTGCGGTCTCTGTGCGTTGTCACTGTAACAATTGCCTCTATTTCTCTATGATCTCAGATATATAACGCTATGTATCATTTAATTGCCAATTACATGTGAATAATTAATACTGTTCAATCATTATTAATACTACATGAAGTGAAAAGTTGTACATCATCTGAACAACATTGCGCAATCGTCTGACTGTTGATACTTCATACAGGTAATTTGCATATGGCGAAAAATGTATACAGCTACATTTTACTGTATGAGTTACACACAACAGGCGGATGAATAAATGAAATGAGTAATATGGATAACTTAGCAGTTGCCAAGTACTACTACAAGAACCTAAGTGTCTTATCAGGAATCTTATCTTCTGAACGAATGGATTAATTAAGATTTTTTAATGTAAACACTGGCAACCTAGCAGGTGGCTTACCTATGGTAAGCGGTCCTCCCATAGACGCCTTTATCTCTTGCAGAGATGCGGAAGCGATGCCGGTCTTAGATTTTGAAATCGTTTTAAAATAGACTTTTTGAAGGTTTTTTGTGTCTTTGTAAAGATTTTAGATTTTCTTCATAATTATTTAAACAAAACTAATATCATTACGTTAAAATTTACGTTGACACTACTTGTTGGATTATAACAAAATACATTTCGTCATCACATGTAGACATGTATAAATAATAAAAGGAAAAGATATTTTTAAACTCAAAAGTACTATAATATAATAATATAGCACATACAGGTACTATTAAAACGGGAATGTGATTTTGAGATTAACTTAAATATAAATCATGAGATATAATTGTATGCATCACGTTGAAACCATTTAATATTTAAACTTATTGTAGAACATTAAATTTAACTTAGCTTCGTTGGGTAGGCTGTCAGATAATCGTATTTTTTCCTTATCTTTGTAGCTTGTATATCAAATTACTGTCATACCGAATATTATTTTATTATTATATAGAAAATAGTATTATACTTGAAAGGCACAAAAACACATATATACATATATAAACAGATGCATAATTGAATCAATGAAATATTATTTAAATTGATAGCGTTAAAATGATAATTATAAATATACATTAGTTAAATATTTGCTGTAGTGGACTTTTCTATAGCTATTATCTCAATGTAAAGATAGCGTTCCTAAGAAACATTGCCGCTAAACCGGTTTTTCCTTAACTTTATTTGAAATTCCATTTACCATGAAAAAATAATTTGTTGGGTTGATATATGTTACTCTGTTGGGTACCTCTGTTGGGTCAATAAATGTTACTCACAAATAATGTAATATTTTTTTTATAGCGGACAACGGAGCAGGCGGGTCTTCTAAATGGACTACCGCGCCGGCTTTTTACGTCACTTAAGCGGCATTTTTAAGATCCTCTGATATCCTTACTCACTCTGCGAAACACAGTACAAGCAACGTTTCACGCTGAGTATTCTGCACTATTAATGCGTTAGCATATGCTTCAGCGTGGCTTTGTCACTCGACTGTCTACTCGTCACAGTATTAAGACACCTACCCGGTCACTGTCAAGCCCTTCCAGAGACTGAATAAATTACAAATTAAATTATAATTTATAATTGTCCGTACTGGGATTCGAAACCGAAGCCATTTGCTTGGCTCTTTAAATTTAAATCCCCCTGCCCCCATAACGTGATATACACTTATAATATTAGTTTAGATGTAGTTGGATTGTGTAAATAAATTTAGTAGTAAAGTATAAATAATTTCAGACGAGAATTGAAACAGTAAGGAACAATTTTCCAGGCAATATAAAATTTTAAAACCCTTTCTCAGGGTGACCTATTTGCTGATACAAAGTATAAAATCTAAAATTATTATATAAAATTTACGCACCACCTCTCAATTATTGTATCGTATCGAACTATTGAAGCATTGAAATGTTAGGTGAGTGTAAAATTCTTTACGCGACGAACTGAGAGGCTTTTTGAGACAGCTGAATTTGGGTCTCAAGATTATAAGTGTACAAATGGTGAAAGGATCCGTAATATATACAGTACATCACAAAAGAATATAAAAATAATATTCTTTTGTGATAATGATGAATAGGAAACATCCATTGTGAATCAGATTAGTAGTATAGAGTATTATGATACCTTTTTTAGTTTATGGTATAGCGGACAACGCGGCGTCCATACAAACGTGTCCCCGTCAGCACATTGGTTGTGTTGCTGCCTTTTAACGCCACTTAAGCGTTATTTTCAAGGGCTTTCTATATCTTCACACACTAAGCGAAACATAGTTGATAAAAAAAAGACAGTGCAATGTAATAGTAGAGTAGGATAGACAGTATCCTGTTGCTATCTGTCTCTAATGTAAGCGAGTGTCATGGCGATCTGATTTGTGTAACTGAACGACTGTGTGATCATAAATAAATAGTTTCTTATTAAAATTGCGCCTATATTTCATTTATCTTTCATCTATAGTAGAAGCAACTTTTTAAGTACTACTACCATTTCACGCTGATTATCCTGTGAGCCCGTGGTTACCATCTCGCACGAGCCGGCTCAATTAATGCTCCACATGTGCTCCAGCATGGCTCTCCCAGGGGTTTGATGTTGGAATCTTTAAATAAATTCATCAATACACTATTGCAACAATGTGTTTCAATATTGGTAATAATTGATACATGAATAAATCGCAATATGTCGGCATTCATCGAAAAGCTAACTCATCAAGTACTTAACGGTTGTTCCGAACTTGCCAAGCCCAAATAAACAGCGTAACAGACGCCACATTAGATTTCATTTAGGCGTATAAAGCCGTGAATATTTTATCTTAAATAAAACATACAGATTTTCGTTTATTGTTTTAGATAAATAAAATTCCAAACAAATATTTCATTTAATTATTTATAATAAAGCAATACAAAAAACTGAAATTTTTTGGATACTATTAGAAAAACCTAGTTTTAAGTTACGTTCATCATAATTATCATCGTCATAGTTATAATTTTAATCAAAAGGAATTACTTCCTATCCTGTGTACAGTTTTTACATATATGTAGTTTCAAGGCTGAATAATAGCTTTAACTAAAAGCTTTTGTTTTAATAAATACTTAATTACCACTTATATTGGTAATAACAATTTGTATTTACTTGACGAATTTATTTCATTACTACTCATTTCTTTATTAGATTATGTTTCGTGAGTATCATTAATAGCCATCTATAGCCATTTTGGGTTTATCATTGAATATTGCGTATCTAGTAATTGAATGATTGAATACAATCGACCATCGTCCCGTAAATAATCTATTTACGAGTTAACGAATGTAACATGGTATCTTAACTAAGTATTATAGTATAGTATTCTTATTCTCCTATAGCGAGCAACGAATCTTCGATATTGTCGTCATTCAATTAGCGAAACGCAGTACAAATACTGTTTCTCGATGGTATTCTATGAGACCGTAATATAACTTCAAACGAACCTGCCTAATTCTTGCGTCAACATATGCTTCAGCATGCCTCTCTTACGGGTAAAGAGATTCAGAAAAAAAATCAAGTCAAATATATTTTCTTCGCTCACAACTGTAGTTTATTTATATTATTACCTCATCAGATTATATTGTACGATATATTTTTTATGAGATATACATAACAGACCAAGAATACCATTTATTATAATTTTTATTCATATCTGACAATAATCTTGAAAATAACTTCTACTATGTAGTTTGAGTATGCCACGCGATGGAAAGACGAAGTCACGAAGGTCGCGGGCAACCGCTGGAACCAGATCGCTCAAGATCGTAATAGGTGCGCGTCTTTGGGGGAGGCCTATGTCCAGCAGTGGACTTGATAGGATGATGATGATGATGTAGTTTTTTACAGCTAATAAGCTGTAAACTATTTAATATTAAATTATTATTTAGTACTATAACTAAAAGTACAATATATGTACAAATAATAGTATTCCCTCATTTAGATACCATGTGTATTGAGTGTGGTGCAGATTCAACGTCCCACAAATCGATGATTAATTATAAATACTTTGGCTCAATGAATTTGTAAGGATCGTGATTTATGGTCGGTCTATTGAAAGTTATTCCCAAATTTCGACTAATGTTAAGGTATTCATGTTGATTGGTAGTAATCCACAGAACATAATTAGATTTTGTGTCGTACAATGTATTTCGTTTGGGGGTAGTCGTCCTTGGGAATGAAAAAAGAGTTATGTTAGCAATAAAATCAAATTGGATAACGAAAGTTTTAAGTGAAACAGTTAAAGGAATGTGTCTTTTCTAATCCCTATTAAATCTGAAAGCCAAGGTTGCAATGGTGTTAGGAATGCTAATGCCATTACCGTAAAGCTTATAGCAGGCCAAAGACAAGAAGCATCGGCGAAGTATTCTATAGGAGTCTAACAAGGTCAACAAGGTGATTTATGATCAATGATGCTCATACTATGTCTAGTCGTCATCACATATATTTAATTTTTAAATAACGTTAGCTTTTCTAACAATATATGTTGTATCGCAATACTGTGGCGAGTTGCTTGTAAATAAAAACTTCTTAGAATTTGTCCTTATATTTGCATAGAAATCTACAATGCAGTGAGATGCAGGGATGTTTATCTGAATAGTTTATTACTTCATCTCCCTAGCGGTTAAACTTAGTTATATAATAAATGTAAAACTCAATTTAAAACTTCAGTTTCACGCTTAAACAACACATGGCAGGTAAATATCAACTTTCGATACTCAGACAATTTTTGAAAGATTTGTTACGAAACATCATACATAAAAACTGAAATTGATTAAGTTATTATTTTGGTATTATTAATTGTAGTCTCGGATACTTTCGGAGATTTAAAACCTAATATTATATATCTCTTTTCACCTGTGGGTAAGCCATGCTGAAGTATATGCGGGCGCACTAATTGGGCCGGCTCGTCTGAAGTGTCACGGGCTCACAAAGTTCTAAGCGTGAAATTGTAGCTGTATTTGATACGAAGCTTCTACTGTTACACTGAGTGAGTGAGGATATCGGAGGCCCTTAAAATTGCCGCTTAAGTGGCGTATAATGCCGGCAACACAAAGCGCGAACTGGACTATGCCGCGGTTGTCCATGGGTGGTTGTGTTCTCTACCATGAGAGAGACCCATCTGCTCCATTGTCCGCTATACCATAAAACAGAGACGAAAATTATAAAATGATGATACTATGATATGATAAAATGATGAAACTTGATCGGATAGTTGAACGTGAAATATTTATATGGAGAAATGCACTTTTTGTAATAAAATCATATAAAAATACCTATTCCAGTGCTCAAATGATATTTACAAATCGCACACGGACTTACATATATTCGAACTTCGAACAGTGAGATGCTACTTGTTTTAATTTATCAAACAAAATTATCTTAGTACCGAATGTGCACACGTGTAGTCAACCCAATGTTCTTTTACTGCCTTAACATATAAGCTTTATCGCTTAGGAAGGCATTTCCAACTTGAAAAATATGTTCAGTATGTTGCGCAGAAAGTAATAAAAGTTTATAGACGCCTAAGCGATATTGAAAGGTGCTTTAAAACATAAACAGTATAACTCTTTAGTTCGCTTAATAATTGGAAAATACGCATTATTTATTAAAGTGTATTACGCTAGTTAGACAGCATAGATTTTGACTTAATAATTGCTTTTGTGTCGTCAAAAAGAATATTAAGACGAGTATTCGGGACAGCTAGTCTCAAATATAATAATTTTGAAGGATCACGTAACTTCAAATAGTTTATAAAGGAAAAAATGAAGTCGAAAGTCAAATGCAAATGAAAGAAGGGTCGACCCTGCGTTATCAGTTTTCCTCAACACGGCTAACTTGAATGGACAGGCCTTTATCAGAGAATATACACGAATAGTTTATTTTGTTGTAACGGCGGTTATATCCGGACGATTTATTACATATGAAAAGAATTTTCATGATAATATAAAGATAATAGGGATAAAGATCTACATCTCATAGTATACACATTAAATAAGTGTAACATATACAAATTTCAATTTTACAACGTGTTTTCGCATTAAATATTTAGTATATAATGCCCATAAGAAATATGGACAATTTTTTTTAAATTTTTTTTCAAAATTATACGTATGTAGAGTATGTAGAATGATGCCACTTAATGTATTTATTAATGACACTAATTTAATATATTAAATTTTTTTTTTCTTTTAAAATAAAATAAGCAATCCAGTTTCTTATTATAAACTTGTCATAAAACATCACATCAAAGGTTCGTCTGGTAACTTTTTTCCTTCTCAAGTAAAGCAATATTTCAACGGGTGGTTTCTCGTCCATGAATTTAGGGTTGCCAGGTACATACATATGTCACAAAGTAAATATACAACAAGATAATTGCTTCGTGACTAAACTTCCGTCTACTGACCGCGAACATTCGTTCCGAAACTTTTCTTGTTCCCGAAACTTCCGGTTCCAACACTCATTTGTTCCAGTCGAATAAAGAACAGAAAGGAATTTTCTTTTTGTAGAAATACGCGTATAGTTCCAAATTAAAGCTTAAAGCAGCCAATATGCAGCTAATTCAACGCTTTTCACAAGTTTATAAAAAATACGTAGTGTTCGTTGTAAGAAAATATTAATTATAAATTGTTAACAACTACATAATTCTGAAAATAGCAGTGTTTCCATATAAATTTATGAAATATCGCTATTGAAATAGTATTTAAATATAATTTTAGTAAAATAGGAAATTATAAATCTACATCATAAAAAATAAATGTTTATGCAAATATATGCCTATATTGTCCCGCATATTTCTAAAAAGAATTGTTTTGCTTTTTCGCAGCCTATACACACAGCCTAGGCACTTACTTGGCTTTTATTGTATGGTATTAAAGTTCAAATAGGTTCTCGAGTGGCGACCGCGTACCGGAAAACTAAAATATTTATCTATATTTTTTATATAATAGATAAATGAGGCGAAAGAAATGTGTAAGGTAGTACTAATTGTGGTAGTATCTATTAATAAATAAATGGTAGTTAAGATAGATTTATAAATAATAAAAAACTCTGAACTAAATTCTAAAAAACTTCAAAATTCTATTAATTTTCAAACACTTTTTTAACAAAATACATTATAATTTTTGCAATAAATGAGTACGTAATTAAACCGATAAGATATAAATATTTCTTTCACGGGAATATAAAATCACGTAGTATAATGAGACACCTTAACAAAAAGTCGCTCAGACTTCCTGTAATTTCCATTTTAAATCTCAAGATAATGTTAAGCGAGGCTTTTACAAATGAGTTAATTTCTGTTTGCAGAACTATTGAGTTACTTTTGAAATGTTTTTATAATTAATTTCCCCAAATTTGGAACATAACATTTGTTATCTTTGATTTAAGTAACCAGGTTGTAATTTTTTTAAGTTGTAATAGTTAAAATATAGATTAATTATTAGTTCTATACGTAAAATGAGGATTGAGGATCTTTTATTGCAACTAGGAAGAAACTATTTATAGAGATGGTAAAAAATATTTAAGAATGTACTTTAAAATTTCTTGTAAGATGATTTTATTAAATATTTTAAATATATTCCAGTGTTATCACAATGTTACAACTTTTTGTATGTGTAACTAAAGGAATGTAAAATAATCTTTGATAGATTAATATTTTGCTCTACTGATCCGTTTCACTGCACCAAAAACACTGAACAAGAATGAACAGTACACATATTCATATATATTATTGGTATACTTGTCCCCACAACAGTTTATAATGCAATGTTTTGCAAAAGTGAGACTCAATCCCCTCGAAAATAAAAAGAACAATTTCAGTAAGAAAGGCACAGTAACAGTATATCTACTTATTGTGTATTAAGAGAGGTATCTATGTCACTATTTAGTTACAGGACTTCAATTTATTTTCTTTATCGAGACATTTTATACTAAACTCAGCTTCGTTTCGACATAAAAATAATAATGTGAATAAAAAATTTATCTTTATATATTTAAGTTTGTGTTTTAGTTTTTATATTCAATGGCAGACAACGAAGCAGCTGGATCTCTATATGGTAGGAGAAATGCCCATGGACAACCGCGCGACTGTCCGCGCATTGGTTGTGTTACCGGTTTTTTACGTCGCTTAAGCGGCACTTTTAAGGGCTTTCGATATCTTAACTCATTCTGCGAAACACAGTAAAAATACCGTTTCACGTTGAGTATTCTGTGACCCCGTGATATCACTTCGGATGAGCCGGCCCAATTAATGCTTCAGCATGGCTCACCTATGGGTGAAATGAATGTTCGTATCATCATCATCATCAGCCCATTCAAGTCCACTGCTGGACATAGGCCTTCCCTAAAGACGCTTGGTCATAGGGGGGTTATTTGCCTTAATCACCAATGTTCGTATATATCTAAGAAATATTCTATATGGTCTAATAATATTTTTAGTTGTAAATACGATGAGAATCTTCGTCAAAACAAGATAAAATCACAACAATAGTTAATTCGAAGTGCAATATCCTATCAGATGCACGTGAAATTTAATAAACCAACGCTCTCCAACTTTCAATTGAATTCCATTAGATTTGTGTTGATATCAATGGCGGTTCCTTATTCCTCGATTGATTATTTTGATATCGAGTAATGAAATAAACCACCATGTATTTCTTATGATAAAAACCAATTGTTAATCCTCAAAAATATTTTTTAGTTATACATCATGTGACTGTATGTTTGGCTGCCGATATATAAGCTGTAATATGTAGTATGGTTTTTTTATTTAAAACCTGGCTTAGAAGTTGACGAACATAGTTAAAATTGATCAGAATAAGTTCATACGTTTATGAGATATTCTTAATCATAGACTCTTTTATATATAAATAACTAAATTTAATTTATATTTTACCAAAATTTTACCTGTAGGAGAGGCATGCTGAAGCATATGCTGACGCACTAATTTGGCCGGCTCATCCGAAGTGGTCCGAAGTCACGGAATACTCAGTGTGAAATTAGTTGTACTGTGTTTCGCAGAGTGAGTGATTGAAAAATAAATAAATTTAAAGAGATAATTATTTCATTTTCATTATCATTTCAGCCGTAAGACGTCCATTTCTGGACATAGGCCTCCCAGTTATAATAATATATTATAATTATTTAGTTATTTATAATATGTACACGTTTTAATAAAAAAAAACCAAGCGTATGCTTAATGCATGTCATTGTCTCAGGTGGATGGGATACCTTCATTAGACAACTATTTGAAAATGGTATATACATAGACACAATCATGTGTTTCTGACCCTCTTTATAAAACAAGCCTAACATGTCAAATATTGGGCTGTTCAAACATTGAATTGAGACTTAAAACAAACAGAAGTTTATAAGCCGAGTGAAATATATATATTTTGGCTACGTTTATATAATGATTTGTTTTTTTTATATTGCTTTCGTTATTGTTACCGAAAATAACTCGTATAAGCAGACACTGACGCACTTATTGAGCCAACTCGTCTGAAGTGATACCACGGGCTCACAGAATACTCAGCGTGAAATGGTACTAGTACTCTGTTTCGCACATTTAGTGAGGATATGGCAGGTCCTTAAAATTGCCGCTTAAGCAGCGTAAAAAGCCGGCAACACAGCCAATGCGTGGACTGTCACGCGGTTGTTCATAGACACCGATGATCTCTTACCATATATAAGACCCACCCGCTTCGTTTTCCGCTATAGAATAAAAAAAAACCATCACTTATTGCCTCAGCATTGCCCACATTCTGCAACAAGTTGCAATTTAATTAAACCAACTCCACCACAGTTCCGGATGCGGTTTTATCTTACTCTAATATGCTGTAAAATAGAATTATAAAGGTGAATTTAATTTTAACTCAAACATTTCTTTGGATTTATTTCATTTAATTGCACATAAAAACGGAAATTATTGAGATTTTTTAGTTCTTTAATTAGCCTAGTAGCTAATGGGTTTAATAAATCTACTACAAAGCGATAGGTGTCGGGTTTGAATCTCAGTCTGGACAATTATAATTTAATTTATATGAAAGGGATTCACAGCGGCCGGGCGAGTGTCTTAATACTGTCATAAGTGTGGGAGGGCCATGTTCAAGCATACCCTAAGGCGGCTAATTGAGCGGGTATGAAATGGTAGTTGTATCTGAAACGGTACTTCTACTGTGTTTCGCTAAGTGAGTGAGGAAATTGGAGGCCCTAAAAACGGCCGCTTAAGCGGCGTATAATGCCGGCAACACAACCAATGCGCGCACTGTGGCATGGTAGTTCATGAGCGGCGGTAGTTTCCTACCATATAGAAGACCTAACTAACTAACATGAAAAAGATTGTATGTGTTTTTCCTGATAAGTAGAGATGTATCTATGTTATTGTTCTATGTGATATGAATGTTTATCTAGGTTATATGTATTTTAGCTTGGCATATAGGATTTTTAGATAGGTACATTTTTAATGAGAACAAAAAACTTTATTTTAATATGCATTAAAACGATTAATCATTTCAGTAATTAATATTAATATATCCTGATATATATTAAGAAGTATTACCGCCTCTGCATACTTTCATAGCAACTAAGCTTTGTTGTTCCACAACTGATTTTAAAGCATTTTGTGCCATGCATCACCACTCTGAGTAAAATAGAATTTAATTAAAACTGAATAATTGATAATATTGTAATAATTGACTAAGACTATAATAGTGTGCTTATATTTTGATATAAATTAAGAAGATGACTTGGAAGACGGCTCCAAGAAATAAATTAGCTCACCGCCCTTGAAATTCCAATATAGGTAACCTTGAATTTTGCTTTTCACAATATTGACTTCACTCCTTTATCCCGACGAAATTGCGACCAATAAATAATGCCAAGCCGTCAATTGCCCCTATGTAATGAAAGTCGCGATTTGTTGTTGCCATAAACAAAATCCCCCTTTATAGGGCGAGATAGCGGATTTTACAAGCCAGTTGTATCTGCTAAATCCCTAACGCGAGAATATTTTTACATGATAGTATCAATATTGCTCTATCAGAGACGGGGATTTCCTAGACGCTGTTTAATATATCGACGCTTTCAGTTTGTCAAATGGAGAAACGGAAAGCATCTATTTAATTAAACAAATTACAAGTAGGCAGGTCAACTTTGAGTTCACTATCAATTTATTATAAAGGCTTTTATCGGATATTTAACCTTACAGTCTATCTTTCAGATACCGTAACTTGCGTTTATATAAGATAGCACTGATATAAAACATATAATTTTCTCTTTGTTCCAGAAAGCATAGATAAATCTGGAGAAGATCCTGTAATCGCAGCATTGAGACCTTATGGAGCACCTGATGAAGATGGATATACTACACCGGACGCGTTCCAGAAGTATTTTGGAAACTATTCCGGGGCATTCCACAAAGACCCAATAGACGATGCACTTTTAGACCATTTTATTAACCTAGAACACAGCTACGATAATGACACACAAAGAGATGAAAGCTCGGTTACAGTAGCAGACAGTATTACTAATGATACAGTAGACAATACCACATCAAAGCCGTTTCATGAAGATGTTGTTACTAAATTCCTAAGATTAATTGAAACACAACACTTATTGGGAGAGAACTGTACAGCTGGGACTCATTTAAATTTAGGAGAAGGGGTCGTTGACAGATACGCGCAAGAGAGGTTTAGAGTTGAAGCAGATGTGGCTGTAAACAGAGCTAACATGCTGACGAGATTATGGAAATACGCGGGACCACCTGTCATGCATAATGAATATCTTCTGCATGCGAGTGTATTCTCTATGGTAGAGTTCGATGATAACGTCTTCGGAGCGGGGAACTGCTACGACCAATATCAATATAAGGACTACCAACTGTTTTGTCCGTTTGCCTATCGGTTGCCTGAAGGCCCAATATTGGCTAAGGATTTGGCGGTGGAGTACAAATATTTGAGCAACATGTCAGAGTGGTTCTACATTGCTCGTAAGAATGCTGAACGTGTGATCCGAAATCACAGTCAATTTAAGCGCGGTGAGTGGCTTTCTATTTGTTTTCAAAGGCTCGAACTTGTTGTTGAGGCATTCATTGTTTATATCATAAATACATTTTCACCAGATTATAAAATATCCAATGTATTGGAATGAAACAAATTACTGAAATTTAGGTGTATAAAAGTTTCAAAGCCATCTATCTGTATGAGTCTGTTAACATTTAATGATTTTACGTCTTTAAATAACTCACAATTTAATTTGGTTTTCTTCTTGTCTTCATACTATATATTATTATTCATGAGATTAATTTGACGAATAAAACACAGATCTGATTTTAATGTGCAATTTTATTGCGTCTGGTTATCTTTTAGACCGAAATCCTTAAATCTATAAAATAAAAGATAAAATTAGAATTATTCAAAATCATACAATTTAAGTTGTAATTGACAGTAATGATCAGAACTTGGAACACCAATTGTGCTGAATATAGACAGATTTTACTCTGAAAACTCGTAAAACTGTCCCTTACGGGATAAAAGTAGACATAAAACTCGAAGCATAAAAGATTTCGGGAAATGAGTATGCAATTCTTTGTTATAAACTCTATTTAATTTTTAACAGATTTTAATTAATGATAATTTTTTATATATAATTTATTGTAGCAGACCTGCGAGAGCGTGGTTTCGGGATATCCTTGTAATTTTACTCGGCCTCTCTACATTAAAAAAAACTTCGTAATTGTTTTTAAGTTCGTAATGTAAAAAGAAAGTTATACCCGTGGGAAAGCTATGCTGAAGTATATGCTGACGCACTCTTTGGGGCGGCTCGTCCAAAGTGATACCACGGGCTCACAAAATACTCAGCCTGAATCGATATTTGTACTGTATTTCACAAAGTGGTTGAGGCGGCGGAATTCTCTTACCATATTAGAGACCCACCTGCTCCGTTGTCCGCAATACTATATAAAAAATCACCAGGAATTAAAATATTGTTAACATTCAAATCATACTTATATATCTTTTAAAACAAATATATAAAAAATTGTTTCTATCAAATTAAAACTAGAGTAGCTTACAAATGATTAATTATCCATTATGTTGAGTCAAATACCGTATATTTAAATGTGGTTTGAGTAATATTAATTATTTAATTCTAAAGCATTCGCGAATATGTAATTCTTACTAGTAAATTTATTCACTTTATACTATTAAGATATACTTGAGTTAACGAAGAATTTTGTAGTTATAAATTATGATTTTTTATTGCTCTTTACTAGGCATCTGTAATCATAATCTGTAAGCAATAAGACATATATTTAAATATTAATACACATATATCATTTTAGAGTTTTGGCGGAATGACGATCATGACCGTATCACATTTTATATTATTATAACAATTGTAAAACTGTTTGATAATGCACAATTAAAGTACTAACGAATAATGTAATATAGTAAAATGTAGTCAATTGCGATGTGGTCAAAATATTTTTACAAGTACTTGTGAACAAATGACGATTTGCTTAAAAATTCAAGGCGTATATTGATTAACAAAAATATATACAATTTTAGGTTACAACACATATACCTACAATGACACGACACACACAGAACGAGAAGAAGATGAGATTCTTGCAGTGACTTATGAGGATGGGAAGTGGTCCAAGCCATATTATGACTGTGGCGGTGGCAACATTTGGATGCTGACTTACACCGTTCCTTTCTTCGGCTACAATAATGGCTCGTACTTTTTCAAGTAAGTTGTTTTTATGGTGTATCGTGTATCGGGGCAGGCCATTCTCCTCTATGGTAAGTAATCACTGTTGCACGTGGACAACAGTGCCAAAATCCACACTTTTGTGTTGTCGGCTTTTTCATTTTTACTTTCATCGTCGTCGATTTATTTACTTTTTTAGAAATATCAGAATAAATTGGTCACAATACATATGTATATATAAGTCCAATAAGTCCAAAAATCTATGAAAACACTTTGTAGCATCTGTAAATAAAAGACTTACTACCATCGAAATGACGAAAGCCAGTTAATTTCACCTAAAAACATCTCAAGAAGACCCTCAAACAGATTTCCAACAAACCAATAGACTACTAAGAATACCTATATTAAATAAAAAATGTGTATCACAATAAAATTGTAATAAAAAGTTGTTATTATTAATACAATTTTATCGACATATTATGTTATCTATAACGAAATTTCAAGGAAATATACTGTTACAAATGATAATGATCTTGACGATAATAGATTTATATCAATTAAATAATAAACAAATTAAATTATAAACACGAAGGGATACCACGGGCGCACAGAATACTCAACGTGAAACGGTACCTGTACTGTGTTTCGCAGAGTGAGGGATAGAGAAAAAGTTAAGCAGCGTAAAAATCCGGCAACACAATCAATGCGCGTACTATGGTGCAGTTGTCCATGGGCGGCGGTTTTCTTTTACCATACAGGAGACCTACCTGCTCCGTTGTCCGCTATATTATAAAAAAATATAAAAAGAGAAATACTAATTAATTTATTAATTTATTTTACTAATTTCTTTACATATATATCTAAAGAACTTTGAATATGATGCCAGTGTATGTAGTAGTTGTCTTTATTTTTTATTATATGTCCGATAGATCCGACAATGACAACTGTCAGTTGTCATCACAACTGACAGTTGTCATTGTCGGATCTATTGCAACAAATTATCATCTAATGTCACATAATGTTTAGTTGTGAAAATTATTTTGAATATTATTGAATATTATTGCGTGTGAAATAATTTACAATTTATAAAGCAAGTACTTGATACCTCAAGAAAGGGTATCAAATGTTATTCCTGTTGTTTTCCTATAACATTGTTTACAATGTTATATACATAACGTTCTAGAAAGTTTTCAAATGAAACTGCAGTTTTTTTTAACTATATATATAATAAAAATCTTTGTAATATATATATATACAACAAAATTTTATGCATATTTCAAGAGGCACTTTGATGACTCGGAAGGATTTCTGATCACTTACCACGGTAGACTCAAATGGAACTTGTAGCAAAAGTGTTGCTTTGCAAAACACCTTGTTGGGTACTATATACGAGATTCAGGACTTCATAAAGGACTGAGAAACGATACGAAGCGATAATAAAGTAAAATGGCGGATCAAAGTGTGCATTTTTTATGCAATACTGATGACGTCACGGTACCTTCCAGATCGCTCAGGTATGCGGCTCATAGCTACCAAGGCACATTTTTTTTAAATATGCGAGACTATTGCGCGGTTGTCAATGGGCGGAGGTGTTTTCTTACCATGTAGGAGACCCATCTGCTCCGTTGTCCGCTATAGAATTTAAAAAAAACTATGAATTTGAAGCAAAATGTATTATAAACTGAGAGACTTTATTGATGACGCTACGCCTTTGGAATAAGACAATCTCTACCGGAATTTTAAGGAAATATTTTAAAATAAATTATGTGGCATAAACCGTCGCTGAGCTTGTTTCTCCAGTTCTTCTCAGGTCTTAGTAGGTTTGGAACCTGTAGTAGAGTAAATGACGTTCAAGAGATTCTTAAATCCTAACTGACAAATAAAAATACTACTAACAATAGTTTTTACATGTATAATAATTAATTTGTTACTAAAGACGTGACATTAACGCAAAATCAGCTAAGACGGAAGAACATAACATCTGATTTAACTATAAGTTTTCAGGTTCTTAACCCTAACTCCCTAGAGAACTTCATAGAGGTAAGCGGAACTTGACGAAAGGTTGACACAAAGTTTGTATAAACATCGACTTTCTACAGCTTATACGTGATAGAGTTTCTTAGTCTTATGAAGGTTATGAAATTAGGTGCGAAGTGTTAGAACTCGACTTTCATATGTTTTAAGTTGTAAGGCAATATTTACTTTAATATTTCGTAGCAAAGTTAGGGACAAAAAATCTAACTTAAGTAGTTTTTTTGTAGTCTATTGGAGTCGACTAAAATAAGAACCTGCAGGTTATGTTCTTATAATTCAGCAGCGTTAATAATGTTTGATGTTAAATTTTAACTTATTGGTATTTCGAGTATGCATTGATCCGCTGTAACCAAGACTCGCAAGTCAAATTCGAATCAGTTAAATTGATCTACCTTCCAGTCTTGCATAGTAGTTCCAATTTCTATTCATCGTATTTAAGTTTATTGCGTTCCATCTTTGTACAGGTTTATCTCTCCATTGAACTAAGCTTGCATGTCTAGTTCATTAGTAACACTGCGCCAAGAATCTAAGAAATTTTAAAAGCTTTAGCTAGTTTTCATTAACTTGTAGAGTTAATTCTACCTAAAATGCAAACTTTATCAGATTGTAAACTATTTGGTATTATGTATAATATAATTGGTGGTAATGATATTTTATTTTAAAGATAGATATGAAATATACGGAAAGTATTTCAGATTTTTCTTACATTGAAAGGTGAATTTATTCGAACAATAGTTATATTATAAAAATAGAGATCGCTACAATTAGTTTAAAAAATAAGTTGTGAGGTGTCTCAGAAAAAAAATTCCTTTTAGTAATATAATAAAGCTTTTGATTGTATGTCTTGGTAATAAATAAATTTTGTTTATTTTCCAGAGGTACGAGTGGCATAGACATAGACTTGCGGCGGGTGGACATAGACCAGTGTCCGCTAGAGCACGGTTCCAAGCAGCTCAACATTTTTGCCGGCACCGATAAGTGTAAGAAGAAAACTACTGAGGTTCGATATTTATAATCACAACAATCATAACTATTATTTCAAACAATTTTATTTATCCTTGTAAGCAACTAGTTTTAATTTAACTATTTGTTTCAAAAGGATTTTTTCCATTTATTTAATTTAATGCCCTCTTTTAAAATATAAATATATTTAAAAATGTTTGAAATATTTATTTTTATGGTACATTTAAATCATTGTTATGAATTTCATATCACAAATGAGTTCGCCTATTCCCCAGCCCTGGGGATATAACAAGATGGCTCACAATTTATGCCAAGTTTGGGACACATTGAGTCGTATTGTTACAATGGGATCGTTTATTAAAGAATTAGGGATGAGCTTACCCTAGGAAAGTCAAGTGCTAAAGCGTCATTCAAAATGATAGTTGGTAATATATAACTAATATATAAAAATAAATCTAATATATAATAAATAAAATGGACTAATTAAATGACACTGCAAGCCATGTACCTTTAAAAAAAAGACAACTATAATTAATAAAATTGTCACTAATTCTTGCATCTAGTATACATAATTAGCGATAAAGAAATATTAGATATTTTTATTTTAAAATATATTTAAATATTAGATTTATTATTACATCACATAATTTATTTATGAGTTAAATAAGAGACTTGTTTCACAGAAGAGAAAAGGCTATTATAAATTACAGGAATAGTTTTCTTTAATCCACAATGAACATCATTCATATATTTTATTCAATATTTTACTACTGTCAGCTGTCCGCTATTAAGTCGACAGATAAAAACAAATAAATCCTATTCATCTATCCGAAACTAATGCATTTATCGCATTAAGTAAATAAACTCTGTTAAGCCGTGATCTCGGCACATCACTAATTGAGGATATTATCAGGAATTATCTTCCCGCTGGGATAAAACTCCCAAAGCCATGATCGTGATTTCGTTTCAACTTGCCTTTTGTTTACAGCTCGCTATCTTAGCTAATAGCAACTGATTTACATTTGAGATAGCTTGACATTGTGGAAAATTTAGGTTAAATTAGAAAGAAAAGTAACAAATACAAAAGTACAAGAGCTCATTGACAAAAACAATAAGATGGAATTGTGAAAATTTAGGGTAAATAAGAAAGAGTAGTATATAAGAAAAGTAATGATAAAAATCAATAATTGTCTTACACATCGCAGTGAATATGTTTTAACTATGTCTGAGAGTGAGCTAACAACATTTCTGTGGCCTGCAAGAGTTAATAATGTCATACCCTATATTCAAAAATATATTTCACCTGTTTGACTACAACCTTTAAATATAACGGTTAGCTGAAAATTTCAAAGGCACACTATTTTTTAAATGCATTTATACTATTACTTCACATATGAATCTACTTTAATAATGAATAAATTAATTATTTTAGTATTTTTCTTCCGCGCTTTTATCATTAACTAAGCTTTTTTAACATTATACGGATTGAGCCTAATCGACCCATTTTGAAAATAAAATCGTTATTACATTTTTTTATAGTATAACGGAAAACTGAGTAGTCCTATATGGTATGGTAACCTATATGGTAAGAAATACCGCCGTCTATGAACAACCGTGCCACAGTCCGCGCATTGGTTTTTGCACTTGTCCGCTGAGTATTTTGTGAGCACGTGGTATCACTTCGGATGAGCCGGCCCAATTACTGTGTCAGCATGGCTCTCCCACGGGTGCTAAACAATAAACCCTTAGGAGAGCCATGCAGACGCAGTAATAGCCATACCACAGGCTCATAGAATACTCAACGTGAAACGGTACTTGTAGTGTGTTTCGCAGAGTGCGGATATAGGAGGCTCTGAAAAAAATACCGCTTAAGTGGCTTAAAAATCCAGCAATACAACCAATGCGTGGTTTGTGGCGCGATTGTCCATGAGCGCCGGTATTCTCTTATCATTTAGGAGATCCACCTGCTCCGTTGTCAGCTATATTATAAAAAAATATAAAGAAATTTAAATCTTTTATCAACTTTATGGTTTAGTAGAAATGTAGTAGAAACAATTCAAATTTAACAAGACGAAAAGTGAAGCCAGCATAGTCTCTAATTAATTTTCATTTGAACACTGCAGTGCCGAAATTGTAAAATGCAATAAACAGAATTGACAGCGAAATGCTTGCAAATTTCTGCTACTATGAAGAGCATATTAAAAATTCATTTTAACGATTCCAATAAGTGACAACAGTTTTAAAATAGAGTTTATGTATTTTCTATTGCATATTATAAGTTCAACATATTAACTTTCGGAATTTGTATGTTATCATACCGTCTATTAAACCTTTGGTACGTTGAAATTGTATAAATTAACATTAATAATAAAAACAATTAAAATACCTAAAAAACTATTTATTCCGTAAGTTTGTAGGAATAAGTAATATACATACAAATAATAGGGAATGTTAGAAATGTAATTTTTTATGTATGTATTTATGTATATATATGTTAAACGTGGGAGAGCTGACTCATCCGAAGTGATACCACGGGCTCACAGAATAAGCAGCGTGAAACGGTACTTGTACTGTGTTTCGTAGAGGGAGTGAGGATATCGGAGGCCCTTAAAAATGCCGATTAAGTGGCATAAAAAGTCGGCAATACAATCAATGTGCGGAGTGTTGTGCGGTTGTCCATCCGCGGCCGTGATCTTTTACCATATAGGAGACGAATCTGCTCCCTTGTCCGCTACACTATAAAAAAATGTATAGTTATAGGTAAATTTAGTTATGAGTTGAAATGCATGACTATATTTATATTCCAGGGACTTTGAAACGCACTGAATCACGTAGAGAACGGTATTTGATAAAATTTATCTTCATGACTAGTATCTAAAACAATATTGGATCCAATATAGTTTGGAAAAGTCGAACTGACTACATCGGATAATATTTGAAACAATATCGGGCCCAATATTGTTACTGTGCAACTTTATCTTAGTGTATTGACTTAGTAAAGTTTAGTTTAATCAATTGAATTGGATATTTATTATTTGTTGTTTGAATACTGGCTTTAGAAAGTCTCTGGCGGAACAGGAATGTTTTACATGGAGTTTTTTTGCGATGCGTCTAATAAAACTAATTCCAAATATTACAGCAAGCAGAGTTTTTGAATAACAGATAAGTTATTTTCTCACCATGTAAAGTTATAATGTTCTGTATCATTAATTAGTATAAAAATAAATCTGGTAATTAAAAGATAACTTTGTTGCTTACATATTATATGCAATTAAATTAACACACAACTTTCATAAGTTACGATATATTCGGTTTTCATAAGTCTCTTGGCTTTGCTGCAAATCATTTATTGTGACAGTAGAAGCTACAATATTAATTTCATAAATACATATATTTTACTGTATTTTTTTGTATGAAACAATAGAAAAACGTGCCAACCACTTGTTAAATGCAAATGATCTGCCATCTACGGACACCATTAACTCCAGATGGGTAGCTAATGCGTGTCCCTTTTTTCAAGAATAGGAAAGATAAATTAAGTACATAAATAAATCAAAACATTATATTGGATGTATAAAATTGTTCTGAATTACGTTTACATGCAATTACATGAAATAATTGAGCCGGCTCATCCTAAGTGATACCACGGGCTTACATAATACTCAGCGTGAAACGGTACTTGTACTGTGTTTCGCAAATTGAGTTAGGATATCGGAGGCGCTTAAAAATACCGCTTAATATTACCATAATATAGTGTACCTATATAAATATTTATTTATATACAATAATTAATATTTTAACCTATATTAATTTGGATAATTTTAATATTTAAATAAATAAGATGAAATTTCAAACACTAAGTATTGTTTCATCTCTCTGAGCCGATCCCTTATGTTTGAGGATCTTTGTCAGCACTAGGGTTACTTTTGGAGTGGACGATCTATCGCCATCTGTTTCTTTTTTATGACTGTCTAGAATTTTAAGAATGACCAGTGCTTAACTCGATCGCAACATCTTGATATTTGTTGGTCTCGCGATCTTTTGCCTTCTGTGTTCCCAACAACGATTAAATAAGTAAGTAAAAGTAAGTAAATATTATGTAATAAGTTTACGCAACTCATAAACAAATATTACATATTTATTAGTTGTTTAAGTAAAAGGAGCAAAGGATAAAAATATTATCCTTAATTTAAAACATATAAATATAAGTTATTAACAAAACTGGAAAATGGTACTGAAATGAAATAAAATTGATAAGCTTATAATAAGTACAGACTCACATCAAACGTGAAACATTACAATAAAATAAAATAAATATTAATAGCGTTACTCACCCGTGAAAGCGTGCATAAAGTACCTACATCCAGCCTTTGTTCATAAAATATATGGTGAAGAAGATACGAATAATTTATGCGGATTTCAAAATCAATATGAGGATAAAAAGTGATTCAGCCATACAGTAACTGTAGGGACTGTAAAAAATTTAGTGGAAGTCGTTTCAAAGGAATACTTTTAACTTTTACCTATTTTATAAATACGTGTAGATGTTAACTTATTAGTTATTTCTTTTATTGTGATCAATATTATTGCATACATTATGTATACAAAAATATTTATATTTTTATGGTATAGCGGACAACGGAGCAGGTGGGTCTCCTATATGACAACAGAACACCGCCACCTATAGACAACCTCGCAACGGTCTACGCATTGGATGTGTTGCCGGCATTACAATACTCCGATATCCTCACTCACTCAGCGAAACACAGTAGAAGCAGTACCGTTTTATAGAAGTAGTATCTTTTCGGGTACAACTATCATTTCACGCTGAGTATTCAGTGAGCCCGTGATGTCACTTCGGATGAACCGGCCCAAATAGTACGTCAGCATATAAACATCATTATAAACTTAGGCTGAAAATCAAACTAAAATATGACGTGATATAATAATTTGATATCAGTTATACTCTAACGAAAATAATAACATATAAAACAATTTATCTTATAATACGTATAAAGTAAGTTATTTATGGTGTATGGAATGGAATGTATGTCCAAATTTACATGGAATGTAAATTTGGAACTCTGGTAATGGAGTTTATAAATGGAAAATGTAAAACGAAAACGCGAACTATCGAGTATTATTCATTCCAACCGGGTAGGTTTAGAATTTGATGGACTTTATTATTTTATTTAGTACGTTATATCCCTTATATAAAGACAGCTTTTTAAACCTTGAAAAGTAAACTTCTTGACTAAACCATTTTAAACAATACAAAAACATGTGTCCCGCGTTAAAGTACCAATATTCGGTTCAAAATTTCCGGTTTTACGACCACTGCGCATTCTTAACGGGTAGAGTGACTGAGCTGGACTCTAATGCAAGCTGAATGAGTACACCTTAATACTGTTTGTTTGTTACGGAATATTATATATGTTTTTTATAGTATAGCAGACAACGGAGCAGGTGGGTCTTCTAAGTGGTAAGAGAACACCGCCGCCCATGAACAACCGCGCTACAGTCTGCGCATTGGATGTGTTGCCGGATTTTTACGGCGCTTAAGCGGCACTTTTAAGGGCCTCCGATATCCTCACTCAGTCTGTGAAACACAGTACAAGTACCGTTTCACGCTAAGTTTTCTGTGCGCCCGTGGTATTTCTTCGGACGAGCTGGCCCAATTCGTGCGTCAGCATATGCTTTAGCATGGCTCTACCACGAGTAAAATTTTTAATGTGAATTTTATGTCTTTATAATTTTTCTAGTATTTGCTAAGTTGTTAATCTTTTAATATAAAGAAATTTAAAAGTTTTAAATTAATATTATGTTTTATTTTCAGTGCATACCGATATCAGGATTAGGTTTTCGTCGTGGGTCTTATCGTTGCATTTGCCGACGTGGTTTCTTCTTCCCGAATACAACAGCTGAAAATCGTTATTATAACGGAAGTGTCATCGAAGAAGAATTCGAGAAACATTTACAGGTATTTTAAGAAATATTTTAATATATTTATAATACATATAAAAAATTACATTAAAATTTCTTAAGAAACCAGTTTGTTATGACATTCATGTAGAGATCATACTCTAATGATGAATTCATGTGTATTATATGTTATCGGTGCATTATCGTGGCATAATGACTACTTAAAACGTGACTTAATATCGTTAAAAACCTACAGTTTCACTACTTATTTTTTATTATAAATACAATAGAAGCTCTAAAGATACAATACTAGTACAACTTTATGCTCTACTTTGTTAAATTGTCGATATTTTATTTAAAAAAAATTGTTTCGCATTTCAATTATCAATGTAAGATTTTTTTTATATTTAATAAAACGAAATAGTGTGCTACATAGAGAGCCTCGTAGCTTAATGGTTTTAAAAGTGTACCATGAAGCGAGAGGTATCGTGTTTGAATACTGTTCCGGAAAATTATAATTTAAGTTATAATTTATTCAGTCTCTGGTAGGGCTAGGCAGTGGCTGGGCGAGTGTCTTTTTACTGTCGCACCCGTGGGAGAGCCATGTTGAAGCATATGCTGACGCACTAATTGGGCCGGCTCTATACCACGGGCTCACAGAATACTCAGCGTGAAACATTACTTGTACTGTGTTTTGCAGAGTGAGTGAGGATATCGAAGGCCCTTAAAAGTTCCGCTTAAGCGCCGTGAAAATCCGGTGACACAACTATGCGTGGACTGTGGGCGGTTTTTCATGGGCGGCGGTGTTCTCTTATACATATAGGAGACCCATCTGCTCCGTTGTCCGCTATACAATAAAAAAAACATAGCATTACTTTTATATAAACGTAGGACGAGCAACGAGCGTTCATATCTGGTCGTAACGCGTGCTGTGAGAGCTACGGGCCAGACTGTAGTAGCTCTACATAGCCACGTAGCTCGTAGATATAATCACTAGTCAGGGGCAATTGAAAGCCTTTGGCCGGACGCCAAGTAGTGGCACTCTTGTGGCTTAAATGGCCTTATTTTTAAACGATAATTTTATTTACTGCCTCTCTTATTGTGAATGCGGTTTCGGTTTACGTTACTGTTAGCACTCTACAGTATTCAATTCAAAGGTCGAAGGTAAACTATTGTATACTTCAATAAATTGAGAGGAATATGTATTTTTATTTCTTTTTACAATATTTCTTCACAGTCCATTATGCTAAAAAACATTTTCACTCTTAAATGTTAGTTAATTATTTACAAAAAATTATTAATATACAAATAGTAATATTCATGAATGCCATATGTATTATCAACTAATAAACGAATAGAATAAATTGCGTTATTTATTCTTATTAACTTGTGGCGGTCATCGCCCCCGTCCTATGTCATGATGTCATCTATAACGCTTCTATAACAGTCTCTTACCAAACTTAAACGAGTGCAGATCATTTAACTCTTTACACATTACCCTAACGTACACGGCGCTAACCTCCACAAACTAAAAACTTTTTTGGTACAGACATCGAGTCTAACAAGCTGTATAAGATTTATAATAGATAAATATTAAATAATTCATAATTCTTCTACAAAATTGATTCAGTTTATAAATGAACAGGTTTCTTCATTAAAACTTTGTAAGTTTTCATAAAACTTAGTTGTTAGTACTCAGTTATTATTTTATAGTTAATTTTATAACACTATATATATTAAAATACATCAAAGAATTTAAATTAAATTAGAATGTTAAATAAGATTAAATAAATTAGTAGATTTTGCATGAATAAAAATAAAAAAACCTAATGTTAATAATAGTATATTAAAGTTCAAATTTAAATCGTTGTTTATTTTTCCAATTTTGGGAATTGATATTTGGTGTGCGTATTGTTCCAAATACAATTTAATATTGTATCGTTCTACTGGCATTTGCGAACATCCACCAATAATAGAAATAATTTTTTCTATTTTGCATGAAAATATAATTTGCTTTAGATATCAAATATAAGCATGTTTTTTTATTAATAATATATATA
>DWCF01000728.1:0-39538 GCA_018230265.1 Delias oraia | reverse complement strand
GGTTAAGTTGCCAGTTATTTTTCTATGAGTCCGCGAGTCATTACCCAACTCTATTACGAAAAGAGGCTTCATTACCGCGTGAGTGACAATTTAATGAAGTGTCGGTATTGTGTAATACAGCTGAGGTTATTAAAAGTTACCAACTGATGAATAGTCACTTGATGAATATCTTTTGAAATGAATATATTGAAATATATGAATGAGAAGATTTTTTGTTTGTTTATTGCGTGAATCAATGTTAATTGATATTTTCGATGGAAGTTTATAATATAGGCAAAAACAAGTTAGCAATTTGCTTGTCAATATTGTAAGTGCCAGCTGATGCTGATAAATTTCGTAGATCCCGATCTGGATAAAATTAAATTATAATTTAATTTAAGGTTTATTCGGTCTCTGGAAGGGGTTGACAATAGCCGGCGAGTGTCTTAATACTGTCTCACCCATGAGAGAGCCATGCTGAAGCATATGCTGACGCACGATCTGGGCCAGGTCGTCCAAAGTGATACCACGGGCTCACAGAATACTCAGCGTAAAACGGTACTTGTACTGTTTCGCATTGAATGAGGATATCGGAGGGCCTTAAAAATTTGCTTAAGCGGCGTAAAAAGCCGGCAACACAACCAATGCGCGGACTGTGGCGCGGTTGTCCATGGGCGGAGGTGTTCTCTTACCATATAATAAAAAAATCGTGTAGCAAGACCATAAAACAAATGACGTAATACAATTTAAATAAAAATGATTTATAGGTGAAATTAGACTTTGTATGAAATAAAATTACCAATGTGACAGTAGCAAAATCTCTAGTAGGTACTTACTATTAATGTAACCTGAAACTGTATGTCATAAAAGAAAAGTATGTTTGAAACAGAAATAACAGTTTTTTAAATCGGGAACGCAGCTGAATACCTGTCCTAGATTCTTGGGCCGCAGGAAAAGACCAATTTGTGCCCATTAGCGCTAATCCAAAGACATCTGCATGAATTAGAACAATTAAACGGTTACTGATGACGTGTAATAGAAAACCATTGGCGTGGTAACTACCTATGTAAAGTTTATCATAATTCTACATAAGACTTTAAATATTAAGCTTTTTTATAGTACAAATAACAATTTAAAACTTGGTTTTTAATATGACTCGTAAGGACATAATTATTATATATTTATGTAAAGAAATGAAATAATTAATTTCTAATAGGATAGTAAAAAAAGGAAAAAATATAAGTAACCATTTCAAATTGCAATCATCATAATATAGACTAGAATAATTATTAAGATTTTTATGAAATAAAGTTTTTTAACCTTATTCCGTATCAAAAAGATCAAGGAAAAAATAAATTGAATTTTAACATTACCGTATCTGCTTTAAAAAAGTGAATTATTATTCAAGCAACGCTATCTGATAAAGGCAAGATGAAATAATTGCACAATTATTTCACTCACGTACACTCTTGTCAGATTTGGGTGACTCTAAATTAAACAACTGCCATTTTAAAGAGAAAAATTACTAAAATAAAACTAGTTTTTATCATTTGTAGTTTTAATAACTCTTTTGATGTTTCCGAGGGTTACAAAGAAATAAAAATAAAATATTATGCAAAAATTATCACAATGGCTTTATTAAAGTATATAAATAGGTATACTTGTGACTTATATGGACATTTATTTATTTACATATTATATACAAATTCACATATTCTACAGCAGTCTTATAGAATGTATATAGTATTTACACCAACAATATGAAATGAATGCAGTTTACGTCTAGAAATTACAAAAATAGGGTTAAATCTTAAGTAATTATTTGGTAAGCACATTGATACAATATACACAAGCTCCGACTAAACACTTTTTAAATTATTACCACAGACTAGACAAGATAAGCCTGACCCGTTTGTTGAGTGTCTATTATTGGAGGGGGAGGCGGCCAGTGTCGAAAGTCCCTTCTCCTGTTCACATTAGTACCGCCTAATTCTAGCGAAGAATAGTCTGAATCAATAGAGGAATAGATATGGTCTGAAGGAGGCCTACCATCCACCGCATACGGAGTTTGAACATTGTATTGTGAACGATTTTCTACGAAGTCAGGAGAAGCGCTCACACCGTCGGCAGAAACTCTCATTTTATCGAAAGAGAATGACCTCATCGTTCCATTTTGAACACTACCCCGCATATTAAACGAATTCACATTGTTATGTCTAAAGCTAGATGTTTTCAATCTGAAATTCCTATCCGGCAACGCATATTTCAGCTTTTCCCAAAACTTATTCTGTCCCCATCGTATTCTTGGAGCTATTTTTAAATACGGCCTTAATTCGGAATCCCACTCCGCTTCGCATGAAACAGAACATTCCTCAACAATGACTAGACTATAAATTCTAGTTTTGAGGATTTCGTGTAATGCCTGCCTATACTCGATTCGGGACCACTCGGTTTGAATGAAGTTCCTAGTTAGCACGAGAATAATGCGCTTAGAGGCTTCGGCTGCCTCGGAGAGCGGCAAAGTACACTGCATGTAGGTGGTGCCGTGTTGGGGTAAATCTCTATAATGTAAGCACAAATGAAAAGATGGGCTTTCGGCCTCTAGTTTAGCAGCTAAAGTTTGAACAACAAAGTCATCATCCTTTGGGCTGTAACATACATAAGCGTCGTATAATTTGTCAGTGCCGTCGTACGCTCCAGCGAATGGAAACAATCTTATTCCACAATTTGAATAGAGCCATATACGAATTGTGTCTCGGAATAAGAAAATCACGAGGGTGACCAGCATTATTAGCATAAACCCAGAAAATGCCGTTACAAGCATCGGAACGTAATTTGATACTAAAACGTTATCAATTCCCGTCTCCCCGGCGTAATAGTCGCTGCATACTGTGCCGTTTAAGTTCAGATCTCTTTTTTGTGGTGAAGACCTATCGAGATTCCAACACCAAAGTTCTGAAATATCTACAATTGTAGGAACGTTTTCAGATAGGAAAGAAGTAAATCTTTGTAAGTATCTACATTTACAAGACCACATATTATTACTTATCGCTAAGTTGTTAAGATTTTTATTCACACTCAAACTCCAAATAGAAAAATCCACTAATTTATTTCCATCTAATCTCAAGTATTTTAATGAATATAGCGTCGAGAACGTTGCATTGTTAATATAGCTAAGAAAGTTATTTTGCAAGTATAGTTCTTGGAGTTGCGACAAATATTCGAACTCGTCGCCGTAGAGATGTGTGAGTTTATTGTTTCCGAGGTTCAATAAGGCAAGAGATGATAAACCGGCAAATGTTCTATTCTGTATGCTTTCTACTTCACTTGAATTTACATAAAGCGATCTCATGTTTTTCCTTCCTATGAATGCATAATTTTGCAATTCCTTAAACTTATTACCGTCTAAGTAGACCTCTGTCGCGTCCATGGGTATCTTTTCTGGGATATCAATAGCACGTTGGCTAGAACAGTCTACAACGTTTGTGTGCCACGTAGAGTCATGATAGCAAGAGCAATTATAGGGGCACGTCATTTGACAGTCGCATGCTACATAATCGCAGCAATGGCATAGCGTGAAACAATGTGTTTCGTATGTACACAAGAAGTCGGTAGCTTTTAAATTACTTAGGGTCACGTGAGAAACGCTTCTAGCATGAGTCATTTTGCATAACACATTCTCAAGATCCATTATTCTAGGGTATTGCCTAGTGGCCGTCATGTTATTTATCAAAGAGAGCCATTCCATTGAGCAGTCGCAGTCTATCGGGTTTCCTCCTATATAGAACTCTGGTAATGACTTATTTATTGATACAGGATACAAGCGCAGGCTGTTTAGATCTAAACGAGTTATCACATTTTGATACATATCAACCCTTGTCAGATTAAGTTTTTCCATAAAAGTATTAACTTGAACGTTTTTTATGCGGTTGTTATTAATGAATAATACTTCTACGCTGTTTGGAATAACTAGCGAAGATATGTCAACTATTCGGTTATGGCTAACGTCAAGTGTGGTTATCTTTAGTTGGTCACGGAGCTTGTAGTAATTCCCCAAATGCTCGATGAAATTGCCATGTACGTCCAGCCACTTGAGGTTACTGGGCACAAATGCATAGTCAAACCATACTAAGTGGTTTTCTGACAAATTAAGCCACAATAAACTCAATATTGATGCAAAGACTCCATTAATGTCAACAATAAAATTTCTATCTAACCTTATTGCTTCTAACTGTTTATTCCTTTCAAAGCAGCCTCTCTCTATAGCCTGAATTTTATTTTTGGCTAAATTTAATACTTGTAAACTGGGTAAATCCCAGAACATGGCTATTGTTAAGTTACCAATTTGATTTTCAATCAATCTTAAGCCGGTTAATTGATCTAAGTTTTTGAAAGATCCATTTTTAATATCAGTAATCAAATTCTCTCCAAGGTCTACGGTTTTTAAAAGGGATAATTCCCAAATGGCTTTAGGAACTTCCACTAATTGATTGGAACTTAAATCTAATTCTTTTAAATCAGAACAATTTTTAAAAGCTTTAGGATCTATACTATTTAATAAATTATTATTTAAATTCAATTTACTTAGTACAAACAGGCCATTAAACAGCAATTCGTCAATGGTACGCAAGTGATTCTCAGCTAAGATTAGCGTATGCAAATTATATAATGGTAGGAACGTATTTTCTTCAATATAGCCTATTGAATTATTCCTCAAATCTAATATTTGAAGTACAAACAGATCTTTGAATGTTTTGTTATCAATTCTCGTCAGGGCATTATTGGATAAGTTTAAGATGATTAAGCGAATGAGTCCAACAAATGAACTACCGTCGATGTGAGCGCTCGTGAGTTGATTATTCGATAGATCTAATACAAACAGTTGTTCTAAACGGTGAAACACCGCCCTACCTAGCTCAATTAATTGATTACTGTTTAAATATATTTCACGTAATTCCTTCGTATTAGCAAATGTACCTTCGGGAATATACTGTAGATTGTTGTGCGAAATGTTTAAGATTCTTAAGGAAATAAGTCCGTTGAATATTTCACTTGAAATTTCACTGATATTGTTGTGTTGGAGTTTTAACTCTTGTAGCCGCCGCAATGATGTAATCTCGGATTCTTCATTTAAAGTTTTCAATTCATTGTTGCTTAAATCCAACGTTATAATATCTGGACCACAATTCTTTCCTAGTCCAATTCGGTCAATGCTTTTAAGTTTGTTGTGGGTCAAATTTAACGTTTGTAAATTACCTAAGGGACAGAATACGTCAGATGGTATCACTTTCAAATTGTTTTCACTCAAATCTAAGACGTGTAGCTCTTTCAATCCATTAAAGGTTCCCAGTGACAGATCTAAGTTTTTACTTAAACTCCAATCATAATTTTGCGTGCGGATCGTTAATTTTTTTAAATCGCGCAATCCCTCGAACGCGTTACCCGGTATTCTTAGCAATTTGCAATGGCGCAGCGATAGATCTTCCAGGTTGGTAAACTTTTGAAAATAATTCGCCTCCAAGCGGCTCTCAAACAACAGTAGTTGATTGCATTCAATAAATAAATGTCGCGTATATTCACTTGCGGATACAGTTAAGCTGGATCCATTCGATTCTAAGACACGCACATTACATATTACCGTTTTGTCATCACTTCTACAATTATTATGATCACTTTTCGACGCGAAAACATTACAATCCAATGTCACAAACAAAAAAGTCAGCAATAGTAACATTTTTTTCACTCATTTGTCCGTATGTTGTATTAAATGCGGTTATTTACTTGCAGTTTCTATACTAAGAGGCTTGTGCCGTTAATTGTCTTTCGTGTGTTCACGTGAATGCGGTAACTGCGAAAGGCTACGCGGCGGCGTGCCGTCCGCATCGTGACTTGTGGACGACTGCCGAGGCCCAAGCCGAGACGAGGCGCTTCGACTTCGTCCAAGCTCGGCACCCCTCACTCTGCACTCACCCTGACAGCCATCAACCCCACATCGCACCACGTACAGCCGCGCATTACATAGTTTTTTTATTATTCAACAACTACTGTATCAAAAAAAAAATTAATTTATATAATACTTTAAATTAAGTTGGTTGGTTATAGATAAACTATTAAACATTGTGATATATAACTACATACAGTAAAAATATAGTTATACATACCAGATATATACAAGCTTAGTTCTTTAGGCAAAACAATTTATATGTCCCTACCAGCTGATCCTGGCAAACATTGTCTTGTCATATAAGTAAACCTACATACATAATATTATTTAAATGGGGTTGGCGGTAGATTTGTGAAACTTTAGGATTTTAATGCTACAGCATATAAAAATGTTTGGGGTGAAAAACCATTTATTCTTAATGTATTTCATATACTTACCCTATATAACTACATAAAAATAGATGTTAACAGATTCTCAGATCTATCTAATATGCACACAAAATTGCATGAAAATCGATCGAGTATTTTCGTAGGAGTTTGGTAACATTACACGACAATTTTATATATAAGATTGTTACAGGATATATTACAGAACAATAGATGACCAACTATTTCAAAAAACAAACTGAATTGTATACAAACAAAAATAGTTACAAAGGGAAAGAGCATCAAAGCAAGGATCGGATACAGGTCAGGTATTGTTTCAGACATTAATTCTTTTTGTCGTCACTTATTGAATTCCGAACTCGGAAGCTTTAGCGAAGATATCCAATAAGGCTTGTTTGCTCGTCCCCTCACATATTTTTGTAACGTGTTGAATTCTGAACAAGACGGCTACTGTTTTAGGTTTCAAATGCGCGTGTTAAGTTGAAGACAATTTGATTCGCCTCTTCAAAACCTCGTCGCTTTCAGCCTAGTCGGAAGTTAGAACGCGGCGATTGTTTTTGATAAGTTTAGATAAGTTATTATTTTTATAAGTTTATTTATTCATATGCATTTGATGTAAATATTGGTGCAATATTTATATTACAATTGTTATAAAATAAAAACTATTTTAGAAACCATTTTTAGAGAGCCTCGTGCTGATTGGTTAAATAAGTCGGAAGCGAGAGGGTTCGTTCGAACAATTATAATTTAAAATATAATTTATTTGGTCTCTCATCTCTGGAAGGGCTTGACAGTGGCCGGGCGAGTCTCTTAATACTGTCGCTCCCGTGGGAGAGCCATGTTAAAGCATATGCTTACGCACTAATAGGGCCGGCTATTCCGAAGTGATACCACGGGCTCACAGAATACTCAACGTGAATGATAGTTGTACTTGAATCGATGCTTCTATTGTGTCTGAGTGAGGTTATTCGAGGCCTTTAAAAATGCGGCTTCAGCGTAAAAAACCAGCAACACAACTATTACGCGGACTATGTTGCGGTATGTCCATGGGCGGCTGTGTTGTTTTACCATACAAAAGACTCGCCTGCTCCATTCTCCACTGTGTCATATGTTTTTTTTAAGATTTTTTAAATTGTCACTAATGTGGGGTAAGTGGGTGGTAGGAGACACGGGCAATATGAACAAATGCGCTTCAATCCGCATTTTGATTGTGTTGCCGGCTTTATATGCCATTTAAACATAATTGGTTTTCGGTAACTCAGCACTCAGCGAAACACATTTTAAGTATTATTTTTGTCGGTTTATGTGACCCCGGACAAGCCATCCCAATTAGTGCGTTAGCATATGATTCGGCATGCCTCTCCATGTTAGTATTGATTTTATACTGATAATGTTTATAAGGAAATATGAAAAAATGTTTGTTTTATTTCTTGTTAGAAAAAGATATATCAGGGTTTTGATAAACAAGTGAATTATATACCTATGTCTGAACTTTCTGTCTAATGATGTTATTTTGTTAAACAACGCTTTGCTTATAAAGTTAAATCTAATTTTGATTCAACAGGATGAGTATTTTGTCTCAGTTCTGTATTATGACCCCTAGTGAATTTTTTATAATTTTAAAATGATATAATTGTTGAAAATAAATATATAATTTAGCTAAAACGATACTAAATATCGTTTAATTCATAATACAGCAAAAAAATCGCTGTCGGAACCGAGATAAAAAGCGTAAAGCGACTCCACTTAAGTGATATAACGAGATAACATCCACAAAAACACTTCAAGTAGTACGATATCCTGGAAATTAATGTCTTTTTACTGAGCACCCTGTATCAAAAGTTCCAGATGTCGAGAGTTCTTAGCGTTAGCTTGATAAATGACTTCTTCCACTTTCCTCCAAGTTATTAAGAGAATTTCGGGATTATTTACTATTAAGGCCCGAATATTAAATTATTATTTATTTTCGAGATTCGCGAGGTATTGCGTGATTATGATACTTATAATTATTCATTATGTACACAAAATAGAAGTTAATATTAATTTTAAAATTTATCTTAATAAATATGCTTGAATATAAATGAAACTTAAATATAATTTGAGTTATTTATTTATTATTGTACCTATATTGAACAAAGGAGAAGGTGCGTCTATATTTTAGGAAATCATAACCGCCCATGGACAACCATAATCCATGATTTGTGTTGAAACCTCTTGCGACATTTTACGGTGATTGAGTGGTGTATTTTCATGGATCAGCTGCAGCATGACTCACCCATGGGTAGGACACTCGCCCGGTCGCTGTTAAGCCATTCTAAAGACCGAATGAGTAAGACATTTTTATTAAGACGGATCCGAATCCCGTATCCCTACCTTCACAATACCTTACAAGACCTTTCGGTCACGAAGCTTTTTATTTGATTATACCTACTTCTTTTTACGTTATTGACATAAAATATTGACATCACACAATTACGCCATTAAAGCGACATAAGTGAACTATTAGTTGATTATACTTTTAATTGAATAATAAATGTAATTTTTCTTTCATTTTTCTAAAGCTATATATAAGAAGATATATATTCAAAAGCAAAAATATATAGTTATAATAAAACGGCTGATGTGAAATGATTCTTTCATGTACAGAGACATTTATTAAAAAAAGTTTGTAACTCAAGTGGACAATATATTCCCTTATATTGTCCTAACAGCCCCTGAGTAAGGGTGTCATCCGGGTTTTTTGTATTTACTGTGTGTGTCACAATGTGAACGTGACGTGGCTCCCAATCGAGTTCACTAACTCGCTTGCGTATCATCTGTATCGGATTATTTAGATCTTGAATAGTTTTGACAATCTCTTTTTAGATTCATTTTGGCATTTCAACATCATTTGAAAAGAGGGTTGGGTATGTTGAATATTATCAGAACGCGCTAAAAATTTAATTTAAATAAAGATATACAACTCAGGAAATGTTGTAAATTAATTAATCCTATAATGTATATGAATTTAACATGGGAAATTCATTGATAGCAAACATGGCGTTTTACTAAATCTTCCGAAATTGTCTCTTGCGGGAATCAAATCCAGTTCGTGTACACAACGCATTAAATATTTACGCTGAAAAGCTTGCTAGAACTAATCCACATTCTTGACAGTTTACTAACAAGTACTGAATGTTATCTTGCTCCATCACAATTGATGTTATAGCCTGCTTCTGTTATGTTCCTCGGTATTTATTGACAGGATAACGACTGTTACCTCGGGAATACAACACCTTCGGTTAACTAATAATATACTCTCTGAACCTATGAAGTCTCACATTTTGTCTTGAAGTGCTAAATAAAATAAGATTTCATATCTATTGGCTACTTTATCACTGTTTTAAACAATATTTTTATAAAAACTAAATGATTTATCATTCTAATAATATGCACTGGAATAAATAAAATATATATTATATAAGTTATCCTTTTTTGCTATGTAACGGGCAACAGAGCAGGTAGATATTCTTTTAGCTACGATATTACCGTCGGCAATGGTCAACTGAGCTACATACACCCCGCTTTGGTAATTTTGCGGCTTTTTTGCTCCTCTTAGTGGTACAATTTACGGGCCTCCGATATCGTCACTCAGCTAGTGAAATACAGTATAAGTACTGATTCACGCTGGTATTCTGTGAGCTGGCGATATCAATTCAGACTAGTCGGTCCAATTAGTGACTCAGCATAAGCTTGAGCATGGCTCCTCTACAGTGAAAAAGTTTTGTGACACTCATCTGTTCAAACCTTATCAAGCCCTTTCAAAGATCGGATAAATTATAAAATTTTATCCATACCGGGGATCGAACCTGATTCCTCTCGCTTCGTTTCAGGCTTATAAGAAATCTTAGCTACAAAGCTGACGAAAAAGGTGTAATTTATTTTAATATATAGTCCAAGCGAAACGGACGAATAATAGCTATTGTTAGTAATTTATCTATTATATTTTCAATTGACTCTGAGAACGGCTTCTGCTATTAAGAGCATTGAATAAGCATGGTTGGTCTTTCCATTTATCATTTGATATTAACACGGTGCCAGTTGCCACAAGATATAGCCTAGATGGTAGCAAGTAGATTGTATGAATGCATTAAGTTTCATTCGCACGGAATATAACATATGAATGTATAGATCAGATAATCGTAGAAGTGTATTATTTATTGGCAAATATTTCTTTAAGATAATTTTATATTCGAAAAGATATATAGTTTTTGTTAAATTGTTTGATAAGATTAAAGAAATTTAGAATATTGTTGAGAGAAAGGTTTTTCATCTTTGCAGTAAATCGGAGATTATGTTTTCATCTCTTATATTATTTTTTAATAATATCGTAGTCAGTACTATTTGAAAAACTACGTAATATCAAACTGTCCAAATACGGACAGATATAAAACAGTTGCACTATAATAATGTAAATGTTTTCATGTACGAAACAAGCAGTCGTCGAATTGATAACTTCTGTTTTGATTTTTGTGGAAGTCGGTTAAAGACTGCTTTATAATAAGTAATTCTTTACACTGATGGTTACACAACATACATCCTGTTAGTTGTCCACACTTTTAAACACACAGCTTACAAGGACTGGGTACTTTTATTTTAACACTGATTCCTTATACAAGGTTGAGCTGACGACTTTTTACATAACGGTATAAAATCACAGACTTTAATATTCTCACTTAGTCACCGAATAGCACAAGTAGGTACTGTTGCACGCTGGTGTACCGTAAGCCCGTGGTATTACTTCGGACGAGCCTGATTCTGGCACTACCACAGGTAAGACTAACGATACTCGCCAGACCACAATCAAGTCCTTCCAAAGAAATAAATATAATTTATATTCGAATAAATTATAATTTTTATTCAGACCGGGTATCAAACCGGGCATTCCTAACTTCGCCAAAGCTTACAAGACCACACGGCAACGCAGCCGGTTTTTACTAGTAAGATAATACTTTTATAATATTTAATACTTGTCTGTCTGTCTTTATGATCTTACAACTTTTGTCTACGTAGAGAAATTTATTAGAATCGAATTACGAATAATCTTTGCCAATATCGTCGCAATTGGGTACGCTTATCATAGATCAGCTCCAACCGCCACCTGCGGCTGTTACATTGGAGATGCGACAAGGCCCGCTCGCGTGTTCTATTCAAATTCTGCTCCAATACAAATCCACTGTATTCGGTTAAGTTTGGTTAATTTTCTCCGCTTCGCACGCTATATATATATGTTTGTAATTACGATATTATATCTAACAGTATAAACTTTTTTTATTACTATAAAATGTATTACTGATTGTTTAAATTACATATGTCATTATCATTGTCATCAATTCAGCCGTAAGACGTCCACTGCTGGAAATAGGCCACCTCCTTGGACCTCCATGAATATCTGTCAGAGGTGTCCTGCATTCAGCGTCATTTTGATTTCATTCAATTACATATGTATTTATATAATTTTTATAATATTTATTAACTGTGGGGGGGCCTACGTCAAGCAGTGGACGTCTTACGGCTGATATGATATTAATGACTAATTATTTAATACAATATCATTATGAAACAACATTTTAAGCCTTTACTTCAGGAGCACCGATTATATCTTTAATGAAATGCAAAATAACTCTGTACATCTACGTCAGTCTCAAAACTGAAAATTATAAATGTCACCATCCGACAAAGACAAACTAAAGATAAACTTTAAATAGTTTTTTTTCATATTTTTTTAAAACTTATTTACCAAAACAATATTTAAAAAAAGTAAAAAAAATAATAAGGCCTAGTTTTAAAAGGGGTTGCGCTCGGCTGTATGCCCACCACAAGTAAAATAAAAGAAACATACCTACACACTATCAATACAAAACATAACATTAAGATAACAAATTTATAAGTGAAAAATAATGAGACCTACCTTCATATTGCTTTGCAGATTACCTCTATATTGCTTTAAAAGAAATTGAACGTGTGCAAATTCATTTTTTTAAATTTGGACATGACTCGTAATGACAACTGGGTTATTTTAATCTATACTACCTAACAGTACCTACCTACGCTTACTTAAGTAAAACGTCTACTATAATACCTGTCAACAATACATACAAATAAATGATCCGGCAAAAAATTTACAAAAGCTATCAAAACGCATTTAAATATGCTTAAAAATCACATTTAAGACGTGAATACAATATTAATGGTGTCCAACTTAGTAAAAATTACATGACTCCTCCTCTAAGTTCTTTGGCCAGTTCAGGTTTCTTTCACCCGTGGGAGAGCCATGCTGAAACATGCTGATGCACAAATTGGGCCGGCTCGTCCAAAGTGATACCGCGGGCTCACAGTATACTCAGCGTGAGAGGGTACTTGTTCTGTGTTTCGCAGAGTGAGTGAGGCTATCGGTGCTTAAAAGTGTCGCTAAAGCGGCGTAAAAACCGACCATATAACCAATACACGGACTGTATCGCGGTTGTTCATGGGCGGCGGTATTCTCTTATATTGGAGACCCACCTGCTCCGTTGTCCGCTATACTATAAAAAAAGATTAGCTACTGAGTAAAACTAGCAAGAAATTAATCAGAGTCGTGCCTATTTTATATTGTATTTTCTTTACAATATATATTAAATCAAATTAGATTATACTTAGGCATTATAACTGAAAAAACAATCAAATTGAGAATTATTTTTACTAACTATGTTCATATATCAACCTGATAAGGAAATGTATGTAAACAGTGTCTCATTTCAAACTTGTAGGACATTAAATTAATTCCACACTTCATCTGATAGTACAAAACGGTCGCGGATGGCGTTAGCTTCCATATCTAAGATCAGTTAGACAATACGGATTTTAGAACACAAATCTATTGAAGATACCCTTTCGTAGCGATAACCGTTTCAATGCTAATGGTTACATATTGCCAAAGTTCTTGGGCCATTTGTAATGGGACCCATCGTGTATGATGTGAATTATTAGTGACTTAATATACCCCTTGGGTAGGGTAATCAGGCACAATACTAAATTTCGCACAGGAAATGGCTAATCTCTTTTCCATGTGGATAATATAATCAATATGTTAAGAGATTATGCCTTGTAACTTACACTTTAGAGAGGACATTTTTAATATATAGATATGGAGTAGTGTTAAGAATAATGTCTAACATTAAGTGATAGTAAATTAGATTATTCTGGTAAGATTCTGTGACGTTAAAGATACCGAATATAATTATCAATTGTATATTGTCTTTAAAATGGCTTGACAATGGCATAAAACTGGACCGGCCCTTCCAGTGTGAATCCATGGGCTTATATAATACCAGAGTACTTAGTACCTACTTGTACTTACTTAAAACTTACAGAGTACTTACTCAGTACTTGTACTGAGTTTGCTAAGTGAGCAAGGATACCGAAGGCCCACTTAGGCAGCGTAAAAAGCCGGCAACACTGCTAAAGCGCGGCTTTTAGCCTAAGGATAAAACAATTATTTTTTTATAAAACGTGAAAGTAGCTTAATTTCTTTAGCTTAAAACGTATTTTTTTGTATAAATTAAGCTGTAAATTACTTTATAAATTCAAAGTGTCACAAACAGCACAACGTATTTTCGATATAATTAATCCACCGTCTTATCTTTACTATTAATATATATTGGTTGCATAAATAATTGTACTTAAATTTGTTACGCAAAATCGAAAATATGATATCATAAAACTCGCGAAAACAATTGTAATTTGAATTTTCGTTTTCATTCCAAGCTCGTGGCTCGTCTACAATTCGTAATTGAATCATGCATTCGATTCAGGTTTTCACTAATCGATTCCCACACTACTGTCCCACTGAACCGATTCTGCTTAATCAACGAACTATTGAAGCTATACGTGATGATTGGAGCGTAGAACTCGAGTTAACAGCAATCTTCTAGTAATATCCTTCGCGAGAACTCAATTACATTATGCGAGTGCCTTTAATTTCCTAGTGTTGTGCACTACCGCTTCCTGTCTAACGCTTTGTTCGAGTTTCCGAAGTTATTTTCACGTGTTAAGACGTTTTCATTACACATAAGTGGGTCAGGTTATTTTAAAGTACCTTGTGATTGTTCATACTTCGAGTAAGTTTTGTCTTCGTTAGTTTTAAAACGATCTTCCAAAATGACTAAAGCGAAATATTTATCGTTGCGTATTTTTCTGTTCTTGTGATAACTGTGGCAAAAGAGCAGGAGGCATAGACTGATCCTGATAAGCCTTCCGCTGCCCATGGACATCCATAGCTCTCCCAGGGCCGCGGGTGCGTTACCGGTCTTTTGCTATTGTCACCTGTCACTCGAGTCCCGACCGTGGACCTATTTAGGTTAAATTAGGTGTCAAACGAAAGAGAGTTAAAATTTTGTTCATACACATATTATAATTGAGGTTTTTATATTTTAAATCAGCTACTTTTGCAATATTGAAATTTTTAATTATTGTAATCACACTCAAGAGGACATGATTTTTTGAGAGCCTCTCGGCGGAGTGATCTAATAGGTCTACCATGAAGCCAGAGGTATCGGGTTCGAATACCAGTCTGGACAATTATAAATTATAATTAAATTTATACTTTATTCGGTCTTTGGAAGGGCTTGACAGTAGCCGGTCGTGTGTCTTAATACTGTCCTTCCCGTGGGAGATCCACGTTGAAGCATATACGCACAAATTGGGCCGCCTCGTCCGAAGTGATACTACGGGCTCACAGAATACTCATTGTGAAAGGGTACTTGTACTGTGTTTCGCAGAGTGTGTGAGGATATCGGAGGCCCTTAAAAGTGCCGCCAAGCATAACCAATGCGTGGATTGTGGGGCGATTGTCCATGGGCGGCGGCGTTCTCTTACCATGTTGGAGACCCACCTGCTCCGTTGTCCGCTATACTATAAAAAAACTTATTTTAATTGTTAATATTATTTAAAAAAATAAAAAATGTGTCAATACGAATTTGGGACCTACGAAAAGATAACCTCTCCTTGAAATGTGAATGGTGGTGGACCACTTATCCTAGATGAATCTCGTACTGCTTGCGATATCTAAAAATATATACATTATATTAAATTGAAACATCACTTGTATTGTAGGTATAAAAAGATTCTTAAATTAAAATAATATAAAATAAATTAAGGTATATAAATCGTTCAGTATTTACAAATGAAGTTCAAAGCGACTTGTACAAAGTTCGTTTACGTGTTTATGTTTATTTCTTAACTCATGGCATATCAAAGCTTCATTAAAACTTCTGTAGAACCTTTAATTGCGACATATTAAATATCACGGTTTCTTTACACCGATTTTGGTAATTAAACTTTAAATTGCTCTGAATTGAGCGCGATAACTTTTAAATGCGCTCAGCTTTATACAATAACTTATTTTACGATAAAAAACCTATCTTTTAAACATGTCTACGTACGTATATTTTATTTACAAATGAATACATATTTAATAAGAGTTTAGTTGTAATGGCTCAATAGTATTTGAGTTGGTTTTTTAATAACAAAAATTATTATTTTATTTATTTAGGGACTGTTAACTAAACTTTGTATTACAAAATATATTTCTACTAACAAAGCAATGTGCCGCATTTGGAACAAGAATTTTATTTCTAAGTAGACTAGAACAATTTACAATTTAATTTTCAAATAGCTCTTTGGTAAGGCTTGAATGTTGAAAGTGGCCGGGAGTGACCTAACACTGCGTCTCCATGGCAGAGCCTCGCCAAAGCTTATACTGATGCACTTATTGAACCGACTCATCTGCAGTAATAGAATGTACTCACAGAATACCAATTATAAACTTGTTCTTTTATTATTATTTTTTTTTTTTGGAAGGGGTATATGCGGCAGCAAATAGCCCTTCGTACTACAGGAAATAGCTCCGGTTGTGATGGCCGGCAGGCCATGCAGCCATCACAGCTTCACACGGTGTTTTGGGGTGAGCCACTCGCTGTGAATTGATTAATATCCGCGACTAGCGCAAGGCCGTCTCCTGTGAGACACGAACTTCGGCTTGGGCCGCCGCTGGGGCATGGGCCGCTTGGGCAGCCGGCCGGAAACTCACGGGGAGAGTCTGGCGGTGTGTATATTGGGGCACTGAAAACCGGCGTTCAATCACTTGTTATAGAGCATAAAGCCTTGTTATGGAGTACCTTTTAAAACTTACCTTATAATTTTGAGTGTCTCATTTTTTATTTCTGTTTTGTTTATGTTATATTATTAAGTTTTAAATAAATAACTAATACTTGTAAATTTACGGATTGAGATAAGATAGGCCAAGTTTAATTGACGCTTGTGAAAAAAAAAATTAAGCATGGATTTTGGCTTGCTTGTCCTTGGACGGTTGTAATCTATTGCCATGGAGCCGGCCAGTACTGATGTCCGCTATAAAATAAAACTATAAATGTAAGTAAAGCTAAGGTAAAATATAAGGTAACTTTTATTAATTTATTAGTACGTAATATGCAATGCTGTGTTTGTACTTGTTCCCGGCAGGTAGTGTTTGCAATTAATTATGATAATGGCTTGCAGGGTAAACAGTCTCTGGGGTTTGTTTGTGTTGCGTGCTCGAATATTTGAGATCGGGACAGCTTGAGGTGTCTACCTCTGTGTATGGGAATTAACCGCAAATTATATGATATCCTCTCATTATAATTAAATTAAGGGGAGCGAGGTGATATTTCGTCGTATATTCATTGGGAAAGATATATAGTTATAATAGATATCTGTAATAAGGTTATTAATTATTATGTATTATTAACATTAGTTTTTAAGACGTAATTCAAGTTTCGGTCTCAACTTTAGACAGCAGCTAATATAAGAGAATGTATAATCGAATTATTATCTAAATATATAACAAAATTCACAATAATTTCAATGGCGAAGTTTGCGAGGGAGAGTTTTTTAGAATAACTGAATAAATATAATAATATATTGATTTAATACCTAATATTTAATTATTATCTTTAAAATATAATAATATTACGCAAACGTCATGATCATTATTTAATAAAATTTTACAATCCCTAATCTAATGGCTTTTCAATTGCATTAATAAACATTTACGCTCAAATGCACTATTGCTGTAATTTTATTTTCCCCAACAATAAAATGAATTGCTTCAGTTCTACGGAAACGTTCATAAAGTTATTAAACTAGTAATGATCGCAATAACAATAGTACCGAGTCCGTTACAACTGTACATTTATTTGTAGTCAAGTTTTAGATTACATTTTACACGTTACTGTAATACAAATAGTCTCGCGAAATTGCGTGTAAACGCGCCCTCACCTCGGTCTATAACAATAAATATCACTATAATAGTCCGATCGCATTTCCGTCCAACGAGCAACAATTCCATTCATTACATTATATTAAAAATGTATAATTTAAAATGTCCGATGCAATCGGGAAAAAATTCAATAAAAATACTTATTGTCAGCACTCACGCATAGGTACCTAATTAAAGTTATAACGGCCTGTGAACTATAAAAATTCTGTATACACAAATAAACGAATTTTCAAATGACCTTTCATAAAGAGCGAATACAATTTCCGCTGATAAGTGGGTGAACCTGAACTAATCAGAATTCCACATTTTATTTTTTCTCCTCAAATTGCTTTTTGTGATTTATCTGTTGAACTTATGGTTATAACGAGAAATTCAATTAGAAAGGCGACAGATTTAATATATTAAAGTTAAAGTTTATTACAAATAAATTAATGTTTAAAATAGTGAAAAAAGTAAATACCTACATAAGTTTATGACACTAATTAGACCGGCTCGTCTGAAATTATAGCACGGGCTCACAGAATACTCATTGTGAAAGGGTACTTGTACTGTGTTTCGCAGAATGAGTGAGGATATCGGAGGCTCTTAAAACTGCAGCTCATGCGGCGTAAATAGCCGGCAACACAATTAATGCGCGGACTGTGGCGCAGTTGTTCATGGGACCTACATGGAGACCCACCTGCTCCGATGTAAGCTAAAGAATAATAAAATAAATATTTAAGAAATGAGCATGATAAGCTTAGATTTTTACATAAAACGTTATTTTATATTAAATTTATAGTTTGTTCTGAGATTAAATTTCAGTCAATTCAGGCGGTTTTTATTATAATGGGCTGCATTTAAAACTCGTATGTCATGGACCTCCGCTGAAGGTGATCGTCAAACCTGGCTTCTTCCTGACCTGATCGGGCTCCTTGGTGGTACGTTATCAAAATCGAGGCAATATATCACAGACAACAACAATAAAATACTAACCACAACGCACAGGACCGTCGTAACATCAAAGTTTAATGAGGGTAGGCAGAAAATATTATGTGTGACATCACTCACAGCTCCATGTTCGAATAAGTATGTTACGTATACAACTATAGCATAAAAATATTTTTAAATTCTTGATTTTTTAACAAATAATATCACATATTTAAAAATTTGTATTATTTCAAAAATATAATAATTTACATAATAATTAATGTAGCAGGCAAACATCGGCTTGGAAATATTTTCGGTTTAATAACTCTTTATGTCCTATGAGAACTGGTAATGCAAGCACTTTCCTCAATTTCAAAGCTTCAATTTCATCCGATATAGATTTCAATTACTAGAATCACTGAAAATATTTGAAATATGAATTTGGTTGCATAAAAAGTGAACAATGCTTTGATTTATATACGCTTTACAAACACTATTCCATCGTTTGCCTTTACATACACTATGCATAGAAATGCCGGCTGAAAATTTTGAATAGGAGAGAAGAGGAATCGTTGTATATGGTATTTTATTCGATCTTAGAAGGCCTTGACAATCGATCGAATGACTCAACGCTATATTACGCGCGCGAGAGCCATACTGACGCATTCATTGGAATGGCTCGTCCGAGGTGATACCACGGACTCACTGAATAGTAGCGTAAAATGGTTGTTTTACTTGAAATGGTGCTTCTACTGAGTTTCGCTGAGTGAGTGAGTATATCGGAGGTCCTTAAAAATGCTACTTAAGTGGCGTAAAAAGCCGGCAACACAATTAATGCGGGGACTGTGGCGTGATTGGTGAGGGGCGGCGGAGTTCTCGTACCATATAGAAGACTAACCTGCTACGTTGTCCACTATACCAAAAAAATATTTTTTTAAAATATTAAATTACGTTATCTACTCTATACCAGCTCTGTTCCACACAGTACCACATTGATGTTACGCGGTCACCGCCTGCACGTGACGATGGACACATATTGATTGAAAACTAAAATCCATGAGAGCTTGCTCTAAGCCAGCCTGCTGTTTTTACTGTCCGCCGAAAGGGCATATAAAATTTTCAACTTTTTTTTGTATAATTTGTTAACTTTCGTACCTCGGTCGTTTCTCATCGCACTATGAGGCGCTATTCCATATTTTCAAATACATGACTATATCAATTCGATTACGTTTAATTGCAATGATTAATTTCAATTTAATTTAAACACAATTGCACATATAAGTATGATCTTTTGTTTTTATTTCATTCTAGAGCGGACAACGGAGCAGGTGGGTTTCTTTATGGTAAGAGAACACCGCCGCCCTTGAACAACTGCGCCAGAGTCCACGCATTGGTTGTGTTGCCAGCTTTTCACGCTGCTGAAGTGGCACTTTTAAGGGCCTTCAATATCCTCATTCACTCTGCGAACAGTACAAGTACCGTTTCAGGCTGAGTTTTCTGTGAGCCCGTGGTATTATTTCGGATTCGGGGTCGGCATATGCTTCAGCATGGTTCTTTCACGTTTTGAGCTTGACTACTATGTATAGAAATACAACTGACACATATACATTATAGGCGAAGATTTTGGCACAATTTGAAAAAAGTCCTAAAAAACTCAGCGCATTGTTAACACACGTTTACAAATAAAGAATCAGTAAAGCATCGCGTCAGAAAAACCCGTATTTCTATATCATAATATATTTTGGAACTGAACTAAGTGTGAAATACTGTTGTTCAATATTTATAGAATTTTCTTTGTGTTATTTATCCGGGCACGTTTCGTGGGGACAAAGGCTTGCTTTTTCGTATTCTTTTTATTATCTGCATCGGTTTTGGACGTCTTAGCTTGTTATAAATAATGCATTATCACGCCGACGGTCAGTGGACGAAATTATTTTATGATAGCATCGAATTTCTTTGCATTCACGTCGCTTGCATCACGTTCTTGTACACGAATAATAAGTTCACGAGGATTGTGTTTTAGTTGCGCATCTCTTTTCTAGTCCATAATGCACTAGTGAGAAGCCATTTCTTGCAACGCAATGATTTAGGCACATGGGAGTTCAAAAAACTCATCCGGTATATCATTTAAAAACAGAGGGCGTGAAAATAAACTTAAATTGGTTTCTCTAAAAAATAATATATAATGATTTATAATAAAATAATATATAATAAAAATAAGGTTTGATTTATTGAGTAGGTATATAACTTTACACTACATAATACCTTTTTCATTTATATTAAGCAAACAGCCTTACCTGAAAATATAGTAACGACAGTAAAAGTCTAAGTCAGTAAAAGTCTTTACATTCGCACATATTATAAATTACATATAGTATTAAATTAAACAGGTTTTTACGACTCTACCCACATTACGTTTCAAGATGGTGCCGCCATCAAAATAACATGACATTTGGTTCATAGACAGTGACGGCCGACATATTAAGAAATTTTAATTTCTTTACATATATTTACGTTTATCTTTTCATTCTCTAATCTTCCCGACCTTATTCGAATTGGACATGAAACGAAACCTGGAAATATCAAAGTACCGTTTTAAAATTCTTAAAAGCCATATATATATCCCGGAATTATATTTTTTTATGGTTTAGCGGACAACGGAGCAGGTGGGTCTCCTATATGGTAAGAGCATCGGCGCCTGCATTTTAAGGGTCTCCGATATCCTCACTCACTCAACGAAACTCAGTAGAAGCACCGTTTCAAGTACTACTTCACGCAGAATATTCTGTAAGTAAGTGGTATTACTTCGGACGAGCCGGCCCAATTGGTGCGTAATGGCTCTCCCATCTCTCTCTTTAACGTGGCTCTCCCATCTCTCTCTTTAACGTGGCTCTCCCATCTCTCTCTTTAACATGGCTCTCCCACTGGTGCGACATTATTAAGACACTCGCCCGACCACTGTCAAGCCCTACCAGATATCGAAAATAAATTCAATAATAATTTGTCCAGAGCGGGATTCGAATCCGATACCTGTAGCTTCATATTCCGAGGCTCTCAAAATTAATATTAAAATTATTAATATATAAGTGATTTTAGAAATCAAATTCATATCATAGTATATCGTAGCCTTATCATTAATTAAAAATGCCGCACCTCAAAATCTCGCGTTCAATACATGCGAAATTCTTAAGAAAACTCAATCATACTTAAAGTTCACTATAAAAACGGGTAAAGCAGAGTCCTAGCACCGTTTCGTTTAATTAGAATGCAAATTTAATAGCCTACAGAGATTTACATGTCAATAGGTACCGAAATAACGTAATCTGAGGCACAAAGGACTTTATGCTGGCACCGAGGTACTTAGTGTATCAACCTATAACGCTTAAGCTATGAATATCAATAACACTTTAATAGGATATCCGTATATAATATTATGTAACTATTAATAAATTAACCTATTTATTATGTAATTATTCCACGCTGAGTATTCTGTGAGCCCGTGTTATCACTTCGGACGAGCGAGGCCAATGAGTGCGTCAGAATATAATTCAAAAAAACGTTTATTCCATACGTAAATAGTATTTTAAAAACTGAATTTTTGATCTGCTTGAAACAATTTTTAATTTATTTTCTACAACAGTGAATGTTCAGGTAACGTGATAAAACAGAAAAATTAATGAAAATTATTTTAATATCGCGCACAGTATGAGCAGTGCGGTTTCGCGTTTCTTCAATATTAAATCTAATGAAGATTCACAGGCAACTGCAGCAAAAATCTTGTTAGCATTCACCCGCAGCAGATTAAAAATTGTATGACTTATAAATAATTGCCATTAAAATGTAGTTTTAACGAAAATTTATGGCGCGCCTTGATTAAACTTTAAATATTTTTAATGTGCTAAATTATTGTGAAGCCGTTCGTTTAAGTTAGTTAATGACAGTGAGGTTTGAGTTTTACATAATGACAGTTAATTTTTTACAATATTTTATCTATTATTATGCATTAACTCAAACAACATGTATTCATGGAGGTCCAAGGGGAGGCCTATGTCCAGCAGTGGACGTCTTACGGCTAAATGATGATGATGATGATGAACTAAAATAAACATTATAGACAACACAACATTACATACATTACATTACATTTTATACATTAAGCTTGTATTTAATATTGATTTAATATTGAACTTTTTTATACTATACCGGACAATGTAGCTGGTGGATCTCTTGTATTGTAAAGAACACCGGACATGAACAACCGTGCCACAGTTCGCATATTGGTTGTGTTGCCGGCTTTTTATATCACTCAAGCGGCATTTTTAAGAGCCTCCGATATCCTCACTCACTCAGCGAAACACAGTAGAGGTACAGTTTCAAGTGCTACTAATATTTCACGCTGTGTATTCTGTGAGGCCGTGGTATCACTTCGGACAAGCCGGCCCAATTAGTGCGTCCGTCTATGGTTCAGCACTAATTTATCCACTTATACATATATATATATATATATATATTAAATTTAAAATTATACACTTAATTATTAAACTTAATCATTATCTTTTTCATTGTTTTGAAAAGTCAAGGGAGGTCCATGGATAGATTAGTAGAAACTATAAAAAAACACCATTGCAATCGGTGTGAAGATAAAAATCTCATAAACCAAGAAAACAAGATATAATTTTAATTACAGATTAGGACTATAAAAGACTAATAAATTAAGGTTTACGATACACTAAAGAAATAGACACGCGAATGCCATTAGTGTTATTACGTACCGACGTCTTATTACCAGGTTCTCCATTCTCTACGGTGTCTGAGGTAGGAACAGTAGCATGCTAGAATACAATAAGGAGACTACTAACTAAAAATTAACGGTCTTAACTAAATATAAGTATAAATTATTATTTAATTTCTAATTTATTCGGTCTATGGAAGGTCTTGACAGTGTCCGAGCGATTGTCTTAATACTGTCCTTAATATTTACCCTTGGGAAAGCCATGCTGAAGCATATGCTGTAACAAATCGGGCCGGCTCGTCCGAAGTGATACGGGCTCACAGAAAGCTCAGCGTGAAACGGTACTTGCACTGTGTTTCGCAGAGTGAGTAACCAAATCTGAAGAAGTTAAAAATGTCGCTTAAGTGGCGTTAAAAGCGGGCAACATAACCAATGCGCGAACAGTGGCGCGGTTGCTCATGGGCGGCGGTGTTCTCTTTCCATATAGGACCCATATCCCACGGGTGAAAAAGTCGTTTACGTAATATTAAACAAGATTGGATAACAGCCAATGATCGTGCCAGAACAATATAGAGATAATATTACTATTTACTACCAACATGAACTAAAAAAATGTATACACCACACATTCATGATGTCTGTTTTCAATAAGGGATACATTTTCTAGATTTGATAAAAGATAACGATCTTTTTTCTATTAGGGCTGATACGTGCCATCACGCATTTTCCATTTTATCTAGAGGGCGGTGTAATGATACCGCAATTAAGGGTCGCGTTCATAAACACCGAAATAAATATAACGCTCTGTTTTAATTCGGTCGATAATAATAAGATTACTTATGATAGTATTTTTTAGTGTGAGCTAAACTTTTTGTCATTGTGTTAGTCAATATTCTTATACCATGGGGAATCTTTACATGGTAGGAAAAATTTATATATTCATTTTATTTTTCATTGAGATTATATAATTTATTTTATAAATATAGGTGATCTTTATTGTTTGTAGGTCAATATTTTTATTATAGGAATAGAACCTATAACCCAATACACCGGTACATGAACCACTAATTCATTATATAATAGGGAATATAATGACAGTTCTTGTCTTTCGCTAAACAATTTCTTAGAAACTAGTTACTACGGTAATTGAGCAAGTGGGTCTGTTCTTCGTAACAGACATATGTTGTCGGCTTTTTACACCCCACCTTAGTTATATTAGCTTCTTATGCCAATAGCGCGATATATTGTCACAACTCAAGTATTGTATCACGCTAGAATTCTGTGAGCCCATGGTATCACTTCGAATGAGCCGGCTCAACTAGACGTCAGCTTATTTTTTTATGATAAAGCGGACAACAGAACAGGTAGGTCTTTTATATGGAAGAGAACGCCGCCGCCCATGAGCGATTGCGCCATAGTCCGCGTATTGGTTTTATTTCCGGCTTTTTATACCACTTGCAAAATGCTGCTTGCATTTTTAATCCACACTCAGTCAGTGAGACACAGTAGAAGTACCGTTTCAAGTACATCTACCGTTTCACGCAGCATTCTGTGAGACCGTGGTATCGCTTCGATTTGGTCAGTTCAATTAGTGCCTTAGCTAATTAAGGTAGTTTTAAAATTCCTTAACGTGAGCCAATTTTCATATATGTATATTATATTGCGCGTCTGTAATAGTAGCGCGTAGTACAAATCATCTGTGCTATATATAAACCATAGGTATACAGAGTTACTAGAAGTCAACACTTGGTAATTTTCTACATCTCAATCGTGTAATAACGAACGGCACAGGCTCAGAAACGCATAAAATTCGATTACTCTAAAGCCGAGTTTATTTTATGCAGATCAAGCCGTGCAAATTGAAATAATAATCGTCATTTCGCTGGCGAGAGCCGAGTGCTCTCCAAATGACGCCGAGATAAACCCGAGCGAAAAGAGATTGCGAATTACAAGCCCCCATATCGTGTTATTACAAGTGTCGAGTTTTGTATACATAATATGACAATTACAAATTCGGAATTAAATAGGACCACTGAATGGATACTGTGATAAAATACCCATTTGACATTTGAAACGTCATAGTATAAAATAATAGTTCATATTTAAATGTTTAATTGTATTCTCATAGTTTTGTTTATGAAAACGGAGTCAATCGAGCAAGTGGCTCACCTAGAATAAACGGGTTTTCACCTATCGGCATCTCAGTCCTTGCAGAGCCGCGGTTGCGTTAAGTACGCTCTTTATTTAAGGTTGCGGCAGGAATCATACCTTCTATGTCACATACGGCCTTTCCCTCATACATTTCGGATATCGGACATAAAACATAAACTAAATTAAAGTGAAACTTTTAAAGAAGTAAAACGAAACTATTATCATAATAATAGCAAAACAGCAGAGTTTATGACACGCGAAAATTTTGCATTCCAATTGTAAATTGTACCATGAAGCGATGTAACTTGTATGCAGCAAAATAGTAAATGTTTATATGAAACTTCAAGTTCGGTGTATAGATAAAACAGTGGCACGCACGGTTAGCTCGGTCTTGAAATTAATATTCATTTCCGTCTTGGAGGCTTCGCCGGTTTGACTGGCGGGTCTAGCCGACGCTCTCTGAAGCATTATAGCACATTATTTCCCTTCACGTGTTATTAGTCTGTGTATTTCTATACTTTTACTATATGAACGTTTCAATATTTCTCTAATCAGTACAGTTTTGTAAATATTATTTTCAAATGTTTAATGAATGTTTTCAACTATTTAATGAATTTTATTATAATGGTAACATTGCAATTGTATGTTCAATATAGATCTCAGTTTAAATACATAATTTTAATTTATTTTGTTCATTAAATATAAATAATTAGCATATTTATATGTATTAATATAGAATAAATGGCTGTTTATAATAACCGAACCTTAAAAAAGAAAATTCTAACATCATTTTTTTAATAAGGATACTAAGAAGTGCAAGAGGTTCTTTTTCAGTATAAATGTGTTTATAATATCTCGTATTTATGTAATGTTTTTTAACATTTATTGTCATTATACTTAAACAAGAAAATTGTAGATATCTCTGCTACTATTGACGCGGTTACGACAACCAAGTCGATTTGTCTGAGGTGAATCACAGATTGAACAGAACAGTATAAATAAAAGATTATTAATGACTCTCGTTTTGTTTCAATAAAGAGATAAAAAAATATAACGAATTAGAAATATAATGAAATCTTTATTTTTTAAATTTATATCGGACGCCATTGTCCCTGGACAAAGCAACATTCGAACGCTTTATTAAGCTCATATTGTTAGTAAATGATTATGGAAGTTATGATTCCATCTCAGTGATATAATTTAATTTTGATGCTCATATGCTGAAAATTCTAATTTCTAACGCACTAATTAAACAGAACCTGACAGACACCACGCGTTTACAAAATATCAACGAGAAAATACTGGCTTTTCACTGAAACTGTCTATCCGAAGCTCAATAAATTATACCGCTCAAGCGGAAACATAAGAAAGGCGCGGATCTCAGGGCTGTGGGTCCATGAGAAACGGTGATCTCTTACCATCAGGTGAACCGTTATCTATTTATCCACTATATAATAAAAAAAAATGTAATATTCTGTGGAGAGAAAGAACAGACTGAGAAAAACTTACTGCATATATTATTCTGTGGAGAAAGCTCCTCCCAGGAGGCGAGCTCTAATGAATATTAACATCTTGGATCTAACAGACTCGTGCCGTGTCCTGTCTATTTGAAATTATGTCTATTGAAAGCTGGAAGTAACGCGTTGTTTACTGTTTGAGTTACAAACTGGGGGGAATTGAATTTGTAAGTGCGTTACGAACTCTAGACCGTAGGCGTATTAATCTTTATTTAATCTATCATTATGCATAGTTGGTGGCACTAATTTCTCTTTAGCAAAATTAATTCAGATACAATGATCATATTTTAACTAAACTTTCTTTTAGTAAAAATAAATTTATACTTTCTTTCATTTCCAACATATCGTTCAACAATAGACTATTCTTGTTGGCATACTTGTATCTTATTGAACTTACATTGCGTTATTCATTGGAAATTGTAATATTTATTTATGTAAATAATAAAGTTATCCTCTTTTATTAGGTTGTCGAACGCGACCCATATAACTCGCGTTAATTGTGCAATATAGTATTTATGTAATATTTTTATTTATATTACACAATCATATACAATCTATAATTGGTGTATACCTCAAGAATAAATCTCTAGCTTAAAAGATACGTTGGTTTATACAGAAATAATAGTAACTCTTAAAACTCTTTGGGTAAGTATGCTATTCCAAGTGCCTTGCTTCTTGATGCAAATGAATATGGATGGTTTCCTTATAAGTCTGGAGATAAACAAGGGTTGCAACTTGCAAGCCTAGTGTTTGCAGCAGCTGTTATATTAAAAGAAAATTACGAAATTTTGATGCATGGATTATGCAAATTCATGCATATCCGTCGCAAGTTTATGATATCACGTTCACTAAATGTACTTTAATGGTGTGTTTAACTTGTGAGTGCATGTTTATTTAAAGTTATATATAAAAAAAACCCTAAAATTCAGTGCAATTCGGATCGTGGGTCATGAAATATAAACAATTGTAAGAATGTTTTTATATTACAACAAGATTTTTTTTTAAGGCAACAGTGCCAAACAAAAAGGAGACTTATCTAGGATAGGTCCTCCGCCCATGGACAACTAGCCCTTGCAGAGCGGGTGCGGGTGCGTTACCGTTTTTAAGGGATATGTACTGTCTTTTTTAAAGGACCCCTAGTCATATAGGTTTGGGAATACCTCTACAAGCATCCTTCTCTTATTAAAATTATTTGTGTTATGTGAATTCTGCAACTATTTAATTACTACAATAGATTATACTTTGTAAGTCATTTATTGTATTAATTTGTTCTATTTTAAAGTAAACAAACAAACCTTCAGAAATATATAATCTCTTTGTGGATTATATTACCGAAATTAAAACCACGTCATCTATACTACCCCTATATAAGAAGAAATTCCGATGATTTTCATGGAAAAACTCTCTACCCTAAACCAAATTATAGTACCATAAAACAATGATTTAGATCTATAGGCTGGTAGCATTTTTCTATTAGGGGAAAGCCTCACGGCAGGTATATCCGGGTGAGTTATAATTTGATAATAATAATTACATTGAGTTAACGCAGGGTTGATTTTGATATTGTAATATATTTGTTGACATGTCCTGTTTACACTGATAATAACATTTATGTCCTTATAATATATTTATATCTATATGTATCTATAAGATGAACTTTGTTATGGTTTAGTGTACAATGGAGCAGGTCGGTCTCCTATATGGTAATAGAACACCGCCGCCCGTGGCCAACCGCGTCACAGTCTGCGCTTCGATTGTGTTGCCGGCATTTTACGCCGCTAAAACGGTATAATATCAAGGGCCTCCAATATCCTCACTCACTCTAAGAAACACAGTACTAACAAGTAACAGTACCAACTTTTACACGCTGCGTATTTCGTGATCATTAATGATTTTGGATATGCTTCGTATGGCTCTCCCAGGAAGCGAGTTGCGACAGTGCTAAAACCCTCGCGTAGCCACTGTCAAGCCTTTCCAAAGACCGAGTTTACCTAATATAAATTAAATGATAATATATTTTTTTGTTTGGACTGGGATATGAATTCGGCACCTCTCAGTTAGAATCTCTTGCTCAGCAGATAGTATCTCTTGCTTATCAATTAGAGAAAATCTGTAGTAACCAGTGCTGTTACGGTTTTTATAAAATAATATTAAAAAAATACAATTTAATTATAATAAATGTTGTTTTATAGTGATTGAAATAAATTGCAATCTCTTATAATGAAAATGTTTTATCTTTCACAATCTAACTTTGAACGTATCACTGATACATTGGGAATTTCGTACAGTGTATTATATTAGTTTGATTAATTAATTCCATAAAGTACAAATACTTTAAAGTCATTTCTAATTATGATAAAATAACTCGTTCATCAAATGAAAATTTAGTTTATAACGTATTAGAGGGCTGTGAAAATGTTTATACCTTTATAATTTTGAGGGGCTGGTACCATTACAGGGGTAACATTTTAAGTGCATTAAACAAACGTGGAAATATGGTCTGTTACCCAACCGGTTTATAAGAATAAAAGCTTTTAGGAATATATATTATTTTACTCTAAAGTTGGTTAAAGTTTAGTGTTCAAATTTTTTTTAAATTACCAGACCTATAGCATTCACTTACTTTAGCAGCTGACTTACTTGCTTACTTGGGTATTTTTGGTTTTATTTTTACATATAGTTGAATTTTTGCTTTATAAGAATACTCAGGTCTAATTGATGACCTAATCTAATTGACCTAGTCTAATTGATAATCGAATTGAGAAAAAGTGATCAACTCAACCAATGCGCGAACCGTGGCGCGGTATTCGCTCAACATATAGGAGATCCACTTGCTTCATTGTCCGCTGTACCATAAAAAATGACTGGCACAACAAACAGTAATATGGGTTTAACAACTGTCAACATCTTTGACATATCTTGTACATAAAAAATATTTATAATAATTAAGATATTTTTTCTATGCATTAAATACTATCTTTGAAATAAACAGAATGTAAACACATTTCAAACTTATATCTCCCTTTATTGGCCAGTGCTAAGTGGAAAAATAGGATTTCTTTTTACAAAGTTTATCCTTGTTTCAAAGTCGTTCCTTAATTTTCCTCATCCGAGTCTAAAGCTTTACCTCGTAAAGCATCGTTTGTAGTCGCAAGGTGTAAATAAATAGGAAATTTTATGGAATTTATTCCAGGGGGTGAGATATCCCTCTGACCTGCCATTTGTGGGATGCAGAGCCTTTTTTACAACGTTGTAAAATACTAAAATACTAACGGTTTCCCGATCTGAACGTTTATTAACTTTTTTATGTATTTTCGTCGCTTTTAATTGCAAATAAAAATTAATATATTAATATAATTGATGTTAAATTTACCGACAAAAATGGTTTACGTCGATAATTTTAATAATGTATAAAATACTCTTGAATTTAATAAGTGAAGACATGACGTAAATTTTAAAATTTTCATATTATTAAAGGATATGTTAGGTTAGGTTAGGTTATTATATATATAAATTACCTTTTATCCACCCTAGAACACTATGCAGATTCAATTCAGCTAAATTCAAAATTAAATAACGTTACCCATAACAATGTTATATGCCACGACTTCCTCAAACCGAATTTAAGTGCAGACAATTCTATTATCGCACTTCGAAAAGCAAATACACAAAAATAGAATTAGCATAAAGTGTTCCCTTTGGGAATATGGGAAAGCGGAAGGGGTGCGGTAATGTACTTTTGTAGTGTAAAAACATTTAGTAACACCACAATGAGAAGCTTTTTAAGAATCACGTAATGGAAGACACAGAAACGTAAAGTTTAATTGCTTTCAAGTAAAATTTAAGAATACATATATAAGGCTTATACTTAAAACTACATTGATACTTCCAAATTAATCTTTTACACTGTTTATTCACTTGTTTTACACTAAGTCCGCGTTAAGCTGCAATAGCCGTTTCGAATACACAGCAAAGCATACTTATACCTTCTGTTACAGAAAATATCTAAGTCATTCAGTCACAACGGTCGTAGTTTTCATCAATCCATATGGATTCATGTCATGTGACAATTATCAATTGTTCGCACACACATAGCGATTCATAAACATAATGCTACAAAATAAATCAAATACACGTGACCCGTGGAAATTCAAAATTTGCTATACGTGTAGAACAGACGTAGTGATGCATGTTTTGGACGATCGCTACACAGGGTTTGTAGCGATCGTGCAGTAATTGTATGGTAAAAATGAATTCGTGTCCTTTGCCACTTGCAACGCTTCGGGGGTTCTTAATGCAAATTTTATTTATTCATGTAAATTAATATCTATTCCACGAGACAGCCAGTGAGCCGGGAAATTGAGTACGTGCAAAAATAAGCCCTTAGCAACCCCGTTTTATGCAAACAACGAAACCAATTAGAATCTTTGTATTTTTACTACATCCGAGAGAAAGAAATAGAGAAAAAATAAATTTATATCACTAATTATATATGGTTTGTTTATTTTAATTGTATAATTTTTATTTATTATTAAAAATTTCTATCAAAATAAGAATAATAAACATAAATTTATAGATTATGAACAATATATTTTTTTTCGGCAACGCACCTGACGGCAGAACCGCGGGTGCGTTGCCCAGGGCTGAGAGTGTCCACGGGTGGAGGACCGCTTACACTAGGTAAGTCTCTTGATTGTTTGTCACCATTTCCGTACAAAAAAGTAGTATATTTGCAACACAAACAAAGATATCGAAATTTTAAATAAACACGTAAAACGAATAATTTATCAAACGACTTTCTTCTTTTAAAAGTCAGTAGAAATTCCTTTTGAGCCTTTGAAGAGATAACTGTGTATATAATTCGGGCACATTGAATAAATATCGATTCATTACTTTGCATAAAATATGTCTCAGCTAAGATGACTCAAGAAATTCACGGAATATTAATCATGAAAGAGATCACATAAATTACTACGTGGCTAGAGCTTGCTCATCTGTCCTTTTCATTGCAAATTTGATTAAATTTATCTTCTATAATATCGTTTTTTCAATGTTTTTTATACATTCACGTTCTACTGATGACCATTAAAATATTTGACCTTAGTAAATATACTTAATATAGCATAAACGAATTAATAATTTTATTGATCTGAGCTGAGATCAAGAGCTGGTCCCGTTAGATCTACTGCCCGGTATGACTTCTAATGGTTCTGAGCTACTTCTCACACCGCCCCACCCCCCACAAAAATAATAACATAAATATATTATAAATAAATATATTAAAATTAATTCAAGTTGATTCCGCAGTTTAATATTAAATGTTTAGATATTTTGCGCACGGACCTAGTCATTATTACCAACATGTTAAAAGAAATATCAGTTTTGGTAAGCCTTGTAAAGTGTAGCCTTGCAAAAGTTATGCCCGTAAATTCAATATCCATATAGATAATATTCAACTTCTTAAATCTAATATCACAGACAATTATTTGAAATTCATGGTTCAATGAGTTTAAAAAAGGTTCATATTATGAACAAATACGTACTGACAGGATAAAATTTTATTGTATAGGAGATGTTAAGCAAATAAGAAGGCTACTGGGGTCTACTAATGGAACGTAATACGATCGCTTTCGTTGGAATAAATTATTCAATTCCATGGTATCAACCATATTTTTGTCTACATTCCGTTTCAATGCTGTTTTCACGTATATGACAGCTCATATGTCCAATATATAATGATAATTTTATGAATAATTTAATTAATAGATAGGTTTCTTTGGCTGGTATTTTTATATTGGTTTCTTTTATTTCAACATAAAGATATATTTATTGTTTTGAATAAATTATCATAAGTATAAAAAAATGATGTCTGTATGTTTTTATCTACGGCGTAGGGTTCTGTGAAATAATAAAGAAAAATAATTTAATAAAATTTTTTGTGTTGGATTTCATTTTTTGTGCAAAAATGTATAGTTTTATTACAAATATTGACATAAGAATTTTATAAATTTGATATATCTCTACTAATATTATAAAAGGGGAAAATTTGTTTATTTGTGACGTTCTAACCTCTGGATGTACATGATCGTGAAAATTATTTAACCAATAGAATGTTATTTATGATTGACGTAAATTAACCCGAAAATTTCAAAGATTTTTCCTGGTAGTCGGATTTATAATATAAGTAGAAAAAAAAATTGTTGAACAATGATTTTATGAACTCTGCCTTAACGATATTGAAATATGATTCATTTGTAGAGAAAAGTCGTAGAGGTGTATTTTGCCAAGAAAAAGTCCAGGATATCTAACTTTCACATTTATATGGAAAAATCATATTATAAACTAATATAAAAAAAAGCTTTTCAAAAATCAATTCGTTGAATGTAAAATAAACGTACTGTTAATACCATATGCTAAAATATCGCTAACCCTTCCTTAACATTACAAGTGTTAATGACATGTCATTTACAAGTGTTTGCGCTGTATATTCAATGTTTGAATTTAATCTTGATATTTGCACAAACCCTTTCATTGTAAGCTATGACATAAGGTTAAATAACGCTTGAGGCATGACGACAAATATCTGATCATTGATCGTTGTATATAAAGCCTTACTATCTGCATAAAACTATATTGTTTTCCCAGAATATGAACACGGGAACTTTGGTACAATACATGAGTAAAATAATCACCGATAATTAGTTTCATAGCATCTAAATTGAATTTAAATGTTAGTTGTGATTTTTAAGAAATATCTTAGTACAAAAAAATGTCTCCTTAAATATCATATCCCGAGATGATATAATTGAATTCATTAAGTTATGAAGATGAAATGAGTTAGTTGATATGTTAAAAAATTAAAATTAATAAGTGTTTATGACGCTAAATCACACGGGTTTACAGAATACTGAGTGTGAAATGGTATTTATATTTGAAACAGTACTTCTACTATGTTTTGCTGAGTGAGTGAAGATATCGGAGTCCCTTAAAGCGGTGTAAAATTCCGGCAACAAAACTAATGCGTGGACTACACGGTTGTACATATACGGTGGTGTTCTATTATCATATAAGAGACCAACCTGTTCAAAAAATAAAAATTAATTATGTCTCTTAGTTTCATTTCATTTGCGAAAATTATCGAAAATCCAGTTCTTAGTTGACACATTTTTAGTTGAGCTATACAAGACTTAATAAGAAACTATTTAATTTTGCATATAAATCAACTGTGACAATGCTCTCATGAGTTCATAGCTGTCTTGTTATTTATAAACAGTATTGTGATATAATTTGCAAAAAGTAAAAACATTTTAATTTCCCATGTGCTATATACCATGCTTTATTACCCTATTGTTTGAGTTCTACATACATTCATTTCTCAATTAGAGCAGCTCTAAAATTCTCTACTTTATAATTCTTTTTGATTAAGTATAGGAAAAATTACACATACATATGAAATGTGTATAGTAAAACCTTACTATGTTATTATGTGCATACTTATTATAGAATATAATTATTGTATAGATAAAAAGCTTTCCTGGTTTAAACATTTTACATTAAGTATACTTACAGCACGCCGAAGTAGCTAAAGTGGCAATGGGCAGGCCACATTGCACGCAGAGCAGATGGCTGATGGGGCCGAAAAGTGATAGAGTGGAGACCACGGACTAGCAAGCGCAGCGTAGGACGTCCACTCATAAGATGGACAAACGACCTTATAAAGATCACCGAAACACGCTGGATGCAGGTCGCCTCCAACAGCTATCTATGGAAGTCCAAAGGGAAGGCCTATGTCCAGCAGTGGAAGTCCTACGACTGAAATTATGATGATAATGATACAGGATTATGAAATATTAGTACATTTTTTAAAAATAATTAAAAATAACTTCTTGTATTTCGAGATATTTTATTCAAAGTACAACTATGCAGTGAAACAATGATTCTTTTACGATTTTTTAGCACTTGATCAAGGTATGTAGTAACAATTCTTTAGATTAACTATTAACTGTTAAAGCGCGTAATAGATTTTGATAGTTAAAAGTTAATCAGGCATGTTAACGAGTCTAGAGTCGTTAAGTTATAATCGTTTCTCGTTTTAATGTTATACCGCAAGCACCTTTTAATAATGTTAATCATAAATGATTATCATTCATTACTTTAATATGTTTTTTGACTTTTACTCGTATTACTTAACTATTCGAAAAGGAGGAATTTTTGACAGATAAATATTTAATTCATATAAAACTATAACATGTATAAAATTGGTCAGTAACCACTGAGTAAGTACATCATATCCTGAACTATATTTTTTATTTCGCTAGAATACGATCCTAGTATCTCCGATACACCACTTAAATATTTTAGTTTGGTTAAAATTTGGTAAAATATCATAAAAATTAGTAAGATTTACACCATTCACGTTCTGGCCATCATTTACATTATCTCGAAGTAGGTAAATTTTATCATATTTACGGAATGATGAAGTCACAAAAAATGTTACATTTTTAACAAAATATTTTTTTTACGTAATATTATATATGAAAATATGTAATTTTTTTAACTCTTGTTAATTTTTTTTCGTTAAACATCTTTTATACACTTATGGGTAGTTGGTTTAGGTAGTGTGTTCCTGAGCTGCCTTTGATCGGTGTTCATGAGGCGACATCAGTCCGGATCGGCAAAAAATTGCAAGGTAACCCTAACCTTGCATCCCATTCTATGCTTGTCGTGTCTTATTCCTTCTCGTGGCTTGTCCATTCTGTTAAATTTTATAAATTACATTTTCTATCTGTTCTTTAAATATAAAATATTACGCTGTACATAATAGGACGTCCTTCTTTGGTTATCCCTAAGATAAAAAGACGCCATTAGTGACACATACGAAGGATTATGTCCTAAATGTGACATAAAGAGGGGGAAGTGTAAACGAATGTGTCGCGTTTATTTTATTGGCGTCATTAATTTGTTTGCAGCGTCCAGACGTTTGGATGGACATGGCTTAGGACCGCTATTTATATGGATTATTGTTCTTACATCGGCTTAGATGACTCTTCGTTGTAAAAAAGTAATGATCTTTGATTTAAAAATGTTTAATGCTTCGTAGTTTAATAGTATTAAAAGTGGAGCGAAGCGAGAGGTATCGGGTTCGAATCCCAGGCCGGGGATTTATAATTAAATTTATAATTTGTTCGGTCTCTGGAAGGGCTTGACAGTGGCCGGGCGAGTGTCTTAATACTGTCGCACCAGCAGCCGGCTCGCACCACAGTCCGCTTTTTGGTTGTGATGCTAGATTTTTACGTCACTTGAGTATGATTTCACGGGCTTGTTGTCTGTGAGCTTATGATATAATTTTTGGACGAGCTAGTCCATATATAACGTCAGCGTGGCTCTTCCACTGTATTGACACTCCAGTCACTGTCAGAATTCAATCGCCTACCCGAATAAAGTAGAATTTTTTATTCGGATTGAGGATCGAACCCGATACCTCTCGCTTAGTGATAGGCATATATGATTTTATTTAGCTATGAGGCTCTCAAAAATCTACCGCCATTTTCTTTTATTTTGCATAAAATTGCTTGTCAAAATTTATCAACATATGATTTAATATAATAACAAAACAAATAAAGTAAAAACCTTATTAACGGTTTACCTTTATAAATGTTATAGTTTCTCGCACCTTCAAAGCATGAAACGTCATTATAGTGTAGAATTTCGTCCTGGAGTGTATGCAACGTTTGCATGTTTAAGTGACATTATACGTCCGCTAAGCGCTCAAGAAGTATGCGGACTTCCTGGACTTTTAACATTTCACATTTGAAATACAATATTTGTTACACAGTGCATTTAATATTTATACACATTTCAGGATAACTTGATGCGCTCTGGCGTTCTAGAAGTTAGAACGTTCTAATTTAAGTGCCATCGCAATGCATTTCTATTGTTAAATTGGATCTTACAATTTTCTTCATAAACATTATACTTTTTTAATTATTTAGCAGATAACGAGGCAGTTGTGTCTCTGTAATGATATCACTACCACCCATAAACCACCTCGTTTGAATCTGCAAACTGATGGTGTTGCCGGATTTTTAAACCGTTTAATTGATCTAACTTTATATGCCTCTCACTGTACTCACTCAGTGAATCATAATATAAGTATTGTCCACTGGTATTCTCTAAGCTGAAAAAAAATTTACGTAATTTACAGTTTTGTAACTAATTACTATAATTTCTTCAAAACTGAGGGGTTCTTTTTAGTGAATAAAATGTAGTGCATAGATAACTTAATAAAGCTATAATATAACTATGAAGAATAAATAATGTTTAGATCTATGAAAGGATGGTATAAAATTTTACCTTTCTGTATAAAATAATTTTTTATGGTAAACAACCTCAAACTAAATACAAAGAACTTTTATACATGGTGTATTTAAAAATAAGTAAGATAAATGAAAAGCTTACTTTTTCCTTCAAAGTTAACCCTCACTGCACCTATTTTTCATATATTACCACGCGTTATTGCAAAGAATGCATTATCCTTTGAATAGGGCTAATGACGTTGAAAAATAAGCTCGGCTTAGTAACAGAGGCTTGACTTAATATAAGGGAGCCGTGAAAGGTGTTTTAAAATATGCTTTAGGTTATAGCGTAAACCTTTATCAGTAAACTCAATATTGTAAGCGAGGGAAAATAAATTTTTGTATAGCTTTATTCAATTATCATTCAAAATGGTGGTCAATTTTAGAGTTAACTTATTTTGGAAATTCGAAATTATGAAAATAAAAAAATCACCCGTTTATATTGAAAAATATACTGCAATTAGAAGTTTATAGTGAAATTTATTTAAATTTTTTGTCATTAAAGTAATACTCTGTGTTTATTGCGGGTAATGTGTATAACAATAAAATTGATCATCCAAGTTTATTTCTAATTTAAGGCTGCACTGTTTATTGCAAGGGTGCGTCACGGGATGGCTTTAGTATCATCCATTAACCACACCCTTATTACTAGCGAACTGACTTTTAATAACCACTTCTTTTTCTTCGTAACTATTATTGGCGTTATGACATAAGATAAGCGAATACTATTTTGCATTATAGTTCAACATTTTTTCAAAAATACTAGGCTGGTTTAAACATTTTAATAAATTTTTTAAAGATCTATAAAAAAATTTTGAAAAGATAACTTCACTTAGGTACCAAGGTTCATTATAAAATATCAGATTATGTAGAAGTACAAAAAACCTGGAACGGCATTCGATGTTAGATATTTGATAAAAAAATAATAACAGAGTAAGATAGGTTTTTCTTTTAAATTCTTTTCTACTAGCGCTAAACTGATGTAAGATAATTCAGATAGTGTATGTTGGTACCTTATTTTTGTCCCTAAATTTTGCTTTTGTATGGAAATAAATTATATTAGTTTACTATCGTACCTACGTCTATAATGTTTATTAGTGAGATATAAAAATAAGAAAATGTAAATTACTAGAATAAGGCCGAAGTCTGAATAGAACGCACTGCCAAGAGTTGCATTCATTAACTAATGTACTTTAAAAATACTTGCTCATAAATTTCACTTTTAGGAAAAATTAGGAAAATTCGAGGAAACCGGATCGAGATCTTTAACTTCATTAAGTTAATGCTTACACAATTTAATGTAATGAACGGAGGCCATTGAAGACATAAACTTCTCTGTAGCTTTGTGACTGGTTTTCTTGGCTACAAAGAAAGCAATCAATAAAATAGACTAATATAACATACAAAAAACGAATAAGAGACCTTTTCATCCTATCATTTTTTTATGTTATATTTAATGTCACAATGTTTCTTAAACAGAATCACTTTTCCTAACATATTTTTTTTATTTTATAGTGGATAACGGAGCAAGCGGGTCTGCCTTATATGGTAAGAGAACACCGTCCCCTATGAACAACCGCGCCACAGTCCGCGCATTGGTCATGTAGCTGGCTTTTTACGCCTCTCAAGCGGCACTTTTAAGGCCTCCGATATCCTCACTCACTCTGCGAAACACAGTACAAGTACCGTTTCACGATGAGTGTCCTGTGAGCCAATGGTATCACTTCGGACAAATCGGCCCAATTAGTGCATACATGTGCTTCAGCATAGCTCTCCCACGTGTGAAAGTGGAAGAGCCATAATTATATATATATATATATATATAGCAAGAAACTCAAATACAATTTTTAATTACCATATTACTAAATGCACATTATATTGTTTAATAACGTACTTCCTTGACGTACGTAGCTTCTACATACAATATTCCGCATTCAGATATCCAAGTACGTGGGCAAAGTCTAATATCTCAACTTGTCGAGACGGTACGGCGAGCAATCACCGCGTGTCCCTATTGCATTGTTGCGTGACGTTTTCTTGTTAGCACTCCGCCTGTGTCTTCGAGTCTGTGCTATGTGTATGCAACTGTCAAAACAAAAGACTGTCTGGCCACAATAGTTACATTGATACAACCCTTTGCGAATTTAAATTTTAAGTTTTAGTAGAAAGCATCTTTTTTAGACCTCATTAAGTTTGTTAGATACTAGCTGTATGTTGTCTGTTGCCTTAT